>JBBYHM010355612.1:0-22346 GCA_038381775.1 Adansonia rubrostipa | reverse complement strand
TATATATATTCGACAAGCGGTAGAAGCACAATCATAAAAAGATAAAGTAATACCGATAATGAAATGTAAAAGATTGCCACAGAAAAAAACAAATCATATTTTTCGGATTCAAAAACAAATTATGCTAACAGTACACTCTATGGTTTTATATAATTCTAGCAAAAAAAAAAAAAAGGAAAAATGAATATTAAAAGAAAAAAAAAAAACTAACCGGCAAGATCAGCAAGAAGAGCTCTACAAGGACCTTGAGTCATGTTATTAGCAACATCAAGAATCCAAAACCCGAAAACAAACGCCAGAATAGCTTTCGGCCGAGAGGTTGCTGTATCGCCTAACAACCATCCGATATCGGCGGAGTGACCGATGATCAAAACGGCAACGATAATCGAAACTGCACCAGCCACAATAAAAGGTCGGCGACGACCGTACTTGCTGGTGCATCGGTCGCTCATGTGGCCCACCAGAGGCTGCACCAGGAGCCCCGAAAGCGGCCCACAAAGCCATATGACGCTGGCCCACTGATGAGGTATACCTAGCTCTTGAACGTAAGGTGTCAAGAGAGAGAGCTGTAAAGCCCATCCGAATTGTATCCCGCAGGCCACGGAGGCGACTCGAAGCAGCTGCCTGAGCGGAACTCTAGCTCGAACCGTCGGTCGAGCCGCCGGTCGAGTTGAAGACGACGTTGGAAGTTTCCCTCTGGCTCGTTGGCGGTCTGCTTCAGGGATCTGCATCCCTTTCCTTAGAATTTCACGATCCTTTCTCTCTCTCTCTATAACCGCTTTTGTTTCTCCCTCTAAAACGGATTTTCCGGTCCTCTGGTCGTTGAAATTTGATTTTCCGTTGAGGAGAAGTGGAAAGCAGACTGGCAGGTTAGAGGGTGACGAGAGAATCAACGACGAAATAAGAAAGTGCCATAGCGTTAAGCAAAATTACAAATAAAGCCACAGGATAATTGGAAGCTGGGAATTAGGAGATTGACTGAATTGGTAATTTTGAGTATTGGGAGGGCCAATATCAGATCAGACAGTTTTGTCGCTTTCGAACAGTATCGTGGCAGTTTTATTTTCTCCTATAGTGATCTTACAATATAAGACTTCAGTGTCTAAATTTAGGACTCCTCGTAAAAATGATAAAACTACCCCTTTAAAAAATACAAAACAACGATACTTGGATTTAAGAAGTTTATTCAGGTCCGCGCAAGCGCTCAACACCTGTTTAAGGTTCATAATCCGATCTTATTCCTATTGAATCAAATTTTAATAGTAATTTAGATTGATTTAATTTAAATAATTATTTATTTAATAAAATATAAAATTTTATTTAAATTTAATTATAAATTATATTAATATAAAAATAAATTTAATATTTTTAAATAAAAATTAAATTATCATATTAAATTTAAATAAAAAATTAAAAATATTTATAATCGAACTCAATTTTATACATCAACTAATCTAATCTAATATATATTTATTTAAAAAAAAATAGCTTTTTTTTTTTTTGGTTGTAAAATTATTTATAAACTAAAGTTAAAATAAAGAGGTTATGCTTGTTTGCTAAGTATACCGGGCAAAAGGTAAGGACGCTCCATCTTACTTGCTGTTTGGTTTTGTCGTTTCACATGAGAATCCTATAATAATTCTAACTTTGCTTTGATAAATAATTATCAATAATATTAATCATTGCTTTTGAAAAGCACTGTTGATTTATTGTTGCACGTTTTTGTATGCCAACAAACTAAGTGGGGTTGATTGGTTGGCAACATGATTATGCCTTCCTCTTTTTTTTTTTTTTCTTTTTTTTCCCTTAAATCTTAACTGCCGTCCATGGATAGGGACATAGGATGGATTTTTAAACTTGGTCACTGGTCTTTTCATTTCTACACCACCCAAAGATAATAATAATAATAATAATAATAATTTAATTAAGTCGTTGCATGATGTTAATTAAAATTATAATTTTAGTTATGCATTGCTCACTCACTAATTAAGGATAAGTAGGTAATTTTACCGATTTCACAATCATTGCTGCTTTGATTTTGAGATGACAACCTACTGTGAATTTGGATAAAACGAATTAAACAAATTTTGATTATTAAAATTAAAATTTTTATGAGTAAATCATATTATTATTTGATTATAGAATTGATTTTATTTTAATTTGCTTGAGCCGCATATAGACTCAATTTGTGGGTGATGGCTTTGCGAAGAAAATTAAAGGAAAATACCTTTTTATAATGTTTGAAAGATATAAATCATGAGATCAACATCAACTAAAACTTTAGGAAATTCCCCCCCCCTTTTGATTAATTGACCATTGGTTAACGCATAACCATATAATTTACTTTTAAAAAAATTCACTCAGATCCTTTTTTTTTTCTTTCTCATTTGAATTTCTGTTTGCCCCTTAATTTTCAATCCCTTAATCATTTACTTGATAGAACGATGTCGTTTCATCTCAAACTCAAACTCAACAATCAACTTTTCGAACATCTATTTCCACTCCTGTTACATGACCCAAATGTCATCATCTCAAACGTGAATAAAACGACTATTCAATTTCAGTAAATTTATATGGCTACGCTAAAATGAAATATTTGGGCCTTTATACGTGGTTGCACTTTTACGCGTACTTTATACGTGGGCAGAAATGTCGGCGCCTTAGATTTGGGCCGGCCTGTTTCCTTGTCACAGTGAACTTGTAATGGACCAAGCCTCGGCGTATGTTTTTTTTCTTTGCCGGCGCTACCGTTTATTTGTACGATAAAAAGAAAAGATCGAGAGTTGATGTTTTCTTATGGAAGGGAAATAAAGGTAGAAGGCAAGCAATGCATGATGGTTTGAACTTCGAACCATAGTGATAACAATAACTCGGAAATGCCTTGTATCAGCTACCGAGCCACGGCCTGCAGCAGTCAAACAGAGGGTAAGCACTGAGCTGTATGAAATGCCAGTCGGCTGGGTTGTTTTGGTGCAAGATTTACAGACTAATTTATCTTGTTAATGTCAATGTTTGAATATGAGTCGAGTAAATTTTAATTCCAGTCGCAGGAGAGAACCCAAAAAGAAAAGTGAAAATATAAATTAGTATGTTTGTTTGCCAAAAAAATTGATAGTTAGCGGACATTATAATTTTAAATACAATACAAAAATATAACATATTTAATAAATACAATAAAATATATCTAAATATAATTAATATAATTAATATGATATTGACACATTTGATATATTTATTATATTTATTTAAAATTTTATTACATTTAATGTTATATTACTGATAGAAAAGTACGAACATGACGTCAAAATTATCTACCGTATTTACATTTACTTCTTTGGACCAGTGACACGAGCGCTAACACCAAGGCCCTTTTTAGAGTTTAGACTCTCATTTATTATTTCACCGGGAGCCCAAGTCAATCAAGCCCTTTTTAGAACCTTACTTTTCTGTACAGCCCACTTCCTGGACACAAGAAAGGCCGAAGTGGTTGCATTAACAAGAATAGCAATTCCACACGTAAAAGAATAAATAACTAATTTCTCGGACAAACCACTCTCAGTATTCGACTATCCATCACATTTTTCTTTCTTTCTCGGTATGAAGGCTGATGCATTCCATTCACAAATCCATTGGGCTCTTTTTGTCTATCTGCTATGGGTAGACCTAGTCCCTCACCGCCCACAACATTACCAAGTACTATGTTATATATTATTGACCTTTTTTTTTTTGAAAAAGAATTTTGATACATTAATAATAAAGTTTTTTTTAACTTTACAATTAAGGTTAATATTTTAATCCTACTTGTAAAGTTAAAAAATTCCTACCAAATAATTATTTTTTTAATTTTTTAAAATATTTATGTCTGATACTTATATTTACAAATTTTTTTGTTACAATAAAAGCAAAAGTAGTGTGAATTATTCAAAAATCCAAGTTAATTTGCTTTATAAAATGAAGATGTCAATCTATAAAATGGTTTCACAAGAATTAGCTAATTGTCTTGATCGTGAGACAACATTAAGATATAAAAATTTGTGTTATCAAAAGATTTCCTGGTATTATTTCTAGTATGGAATGAATCAATCATTCACTTTGGTATCTTATTGAACAAAAATGGTGATATTATTCCCCCGTTGATCAAGAATTTTGGTTTTTAAGAAGTATTATGGTCATCCAATAAAAAATGTTTCAATATTTTCAAATGAACGATTTCAAGATCTATTAATTCTAACAACCAATTACAAAGTTGATATTCGGAGCTTTTAATTTATAGATGTGGATCTTAGACCTATGAAGGGGATATTCCTAAAACTCACAAAGAAAAAAGGAAGTGAGTTAGACAAAAAGAGATGCAAATTAGACGAAAAGAAAAGTAATTTAGATAAAAAGAAACGAAGTGAAATCTTTTTTGTCGACAACCAAAAACCAATTAATCAAATATTGATTAATATATAATCGTTCGAATACTACTGTTGATACCCATGGCATTAGGAGTCTTCTCACAATCACAGCTATCTTGTCTCCTTTAGGAAGTCCTTCTGTGGTTTCCTTTTATTGTTCTTAGTGGTCAGCTATTAATTAATTGGTCATAGGTTTGAGTCCTATTCGAAGAGATTTGATTCGTTCCGAGTTAAAAAAATTTAAAATGTTAGAATGAAAAGGTTTGCTTTGATAGTTAAGAGTAGGTAACTTATTCCTGTATCAACGTGAAAAATTTTTTAATAATTAAATATATTTATATCTGACATTCATTATAAAATTTGGATAATATAGATATGATGTTACGCATTCTCAATGTCATGGGTCAAGCATTGTTCTCTGTTCCGTTTGGTTCAATGCTTTTAAGAATGTTGCGTTTATTTTCAGTTTCTTCAACCAAATAAAAAGCTCCGGGATGAACGGGGGTGATCAAAGTTCCTTCACGAAGCGGGTTAGTGATTAATGAAATTATTTTGATAAACAACGATCGAGCAAGAATCAATAGGCAATGACACAGCACTACATAGCACTTGAATTGTTGTTTACAGATACATGGTGACGAACAGAAATGGACACGTAAATCAGGCCACGACCAACTGGCCATGCCAGCACAAGAACACACGTACGATTTTCTTGTTTTTGCTTCCCCTGTTGTCAATTTGAAAGGACAGTCAATGGAGGTGGAATCCGATCTGACGGATGGAAGACAAGCGAAAGTGTGGAAACCTCGCTTTTTAGAGTTATGATCATTGGTTGTTCATGTTTCCCTTTGAAAAGGGCCAAAGATTAAATATATGCTGGATCTTCAGAATGACCGTTTTGTTATTTTATGCTTCCCCTTTCCCCCCTTTTCTTATTCAATCAAGGAAAATCCCAAACAGATATCCTTTTTTAATTGCTGATCTTCTTGGGTTTGGTGGCATTATATTTTGGCTTGATTTAAAGTAGAATCTGACGATCAATAATATACTTTCGGGTGCAACCAAATAAAGGTTCCAATGTACTTTTTTTTTTTTGTCACGTGAACTTTCTTGGTGTGTCAGCAATTTGGAAACTCCTAATCAAAATATAAAATCAATTTGATGTTCACATTAACATGTGGACACGGATATTTTTATGAAATTCCATATCATTATTAGATGGACCTCTATTTATTCTTATCGTACTTTTAGACAATTCACTAATTATATTAGTTTTATTTTTTATATTAAATGCTTTTATATATATCGATTTCATAGATAATATAATTAAAAATATAATAAAAAATATAATATAATATAAAAATAATTTAAATAACAAATATTTATAAATACGTGTTAACTAAATTATTGGCACATTTAAAACAACGAAGATTAAATCATATATTCCCATGTAAAAGCATGCCAAAGGTGAAACAAAAAGGCACTAGGTGCATAAATTAATAATAAAAAAAAAGATGACACTTTTTAGGTTTAGGATAAGATTCCTAAGCTAGGAAACAGTTTTAAAACCTTGTGATGCCAAATGCCAATTTGATTAAAGTAGGCGTAAGGACATGGTTTGGCTAAAAGGGCAGCACCCAGAGTGATAGGAATTTGTCTAACAGCAATCAAGTCTTTACAAATAATCTGGCAGTATCTTATTAGTCTGAGTGGCTGGCCAACATCATGATCAAGGCAGAGAAAAAAAAAATGGAATTTAAAGGAATTTAAAGTAATTAATATTGATGAAAACGTTTTAAGTATTCGATTGAAATTCCTACACTGGACAAAGCCCTAAACAATTGGCCTCAAAAAACAAATATCAAAGAAACAAGAACGGAAAAACTATCAGTCTGAATCAATGTGAAGGTAGGTAACAAACAACTATCATCGAGGCCTACATGTGGAAAACGTACGTTGCGTGCATGGATAGCTCATGTTACCATAAATTTTAGAGATAGCCTTTCAATTACGGTGCCCCCTTAATTTTTAGCAAAGAGAAACAGAAGCAGTGAATTGAGAAATTTTCTTTAATTTTGATGTTACTTTCGTGATGCCTTGATATAGAAAACTAAAAGCGATATATATTTACATTTTGGCTTTCATCTAATTTAATTCCGGTCTTTTTTGTTTTTGTTTTTGACGTTAATAATGATGGGAATATGGTTGCCAGGTTTAAACCCAAACTTAAGTATCTCGCAGTTTTTCATTTTGCCATTCGACCAGGAAATTATTGCCTGTTTTCGATCTCTCCAGGACTAATAATTGTTTTAAGGTAAATGACAATTGCTATTTTGGGATTGAATAAATCCTTAACCTAACAAATTAATTTACAGTCTCCTTCTTAACCCCATACTATAATGTTTAATTACATGGACAAATTTTGTTTCTTTTTACTAAATTCTCTAGGTGTGGCCTTCCTCATGTCTCCAGTCCTTCCTAACCTTTTTTTTTAAAGCAATAATATTGAACATTAATTCTCTAATAATTATTGTTTTTCTTTTGCATTAATTTAAAAAAAATGATATTTAATAAATTTAAATTTAAATTTTATTATTATTATTATTATTATTATAATTTTCAAGTTGCAATCACTTTGATAGCAAAATATTCGAGACTTATGAAGGAAAAACGAAAGTAGGTAGGATAAAAATGAAAAAAAAAAGGGAAGAAAATGAAGTTTCAATCTTAATTATTTTCATAAAGCAACCTTAATTTGGTGTAACAACCAAGGAATGCACATTGTATGAATGATCACATTTCACAAAAAAAAAAAAAACAAAGGTAATAATTTTTTTCTAACTAGTTACGGAAACAATGTTCATATTCACATTGTCCTTTCGCTTTTTTCTCCTTCATGTACTGTAAAACAAGTTCACAACTTTTATGAGTGGCTTTTATGGGAACCCATCACTTGCGTTGCATAATTTGCATTTACTATGGAATGAAAATTAAAAAAAAAAAAAAATTGTAAGAAAATGAATTAGGTGCATCCCACTCCCAGCGGGCCCCAGGGAGGTTTGGCTGTCCCACGACGCCCGTGATTAACGAAGGGCACCAGAGTTTCTAGATAATGATGGGCCACACGCCGTCCTAAATTTCTATATTAATAAAAGATTTGGACTTTTGCACTGAAATCTGTCCCAAATTTCACACCCTTTGTCTTGGGATTAGACACCGTAAAAGTGAAAGGATTAAGGAGTTAAAAATTATATAAAAAATTATATTTAATATTATTATTAAAATTAAAAAATCATTGATTATATATATTTTAAATATCATATAAATAATATAATTTATTTTTTAAAAAATAAATTGAATATATTAAATTATTGTATGTTTAATATTTGAGTGGATGAAAAAAATAAAAAAAATTATTATTGAATAATTTTTAAAATTTTATATTATTAAATATATTTTAATATTTTAATTAAATTAATACCTAATCAATTTGTAACATATAAGTTTATCTTTTATTATATATATATATATATATGTACATATTGCTCTTAGGACTGTGTTCTGTGACAAAGTAAAAGCTCAAATCCCAAGTAAAAATAAATAAACTAGAGAATCTAGGCTTATGTTTGAATTGTGTAAGAAAAAAAAAATAAAGTAAAATAAAAAACGATTTATTCTTTTATTTGAATAATTTTTTTAATCTAAAAAAAAGTGAGGAGAGTTAGGTTGCAATCAAGCGAGCTTGAATAACGAGAAGTTCAACCTCGATTCAAAATTTATTATTTAAAATTTGGTTTGAATTTAATTAAATATTATTTTTAATATCAAGTTCGGTTTAAGATTAAAATTAGTTATTTGAGTTTGATTTAATTAAATTCATTTACCTGATTATATACTTAAGCTTAAATTAAAGTTCGAGTTCAAACTCATTTTATATATAATTTTTTTATTTAAATATTATATTTTAAGATAATATAATGTTAAAAAATAAAAAATAAATTCTTATCACAACGATCAAATTTATTTTTTTAAACACAAAGATAAAAATCTCAAACAAAATAAATAAATAAAATTACAGTACTACATCAATTTAAATTATTAAAATTAAACATAAAATCCCATTATAGAAAGTAAGAGCAATTGAAGCAAGCTGGAAAGCTGGAAATTTGAATTGGCTTACTTTACAATAGTTTTTTTTCTTTTGAGTTAAAAACCTAAATTCAAATTAATGGAATGTAAATTAAAGCAGCAGGAAACAAAGATAAAACAGATGAAGAAGGATTTGATTTTAGGAGAGAAGATGAGAGTACCATGATACAGAGAAGAGAGGTGTTGTTTAGAAGAAAGAAAAAAAATAACTGTTAGGGTTTTAAGTATATACATTAAGGGTAAAAGAGTAAATTAATATTAGAAATATATATTGTAAATAAAAAGTTCTATTCCTGAGCTACTTCAATCACATATTAAGATGTTCAAACTCAGTTTGAACGATAGCTTAAACTGCTCAAGCTCGAGCTTGGCTCGATGATAATTAAACTGAATTTAAAATTTTTTTCAAACCAAACTAGAGTAACTTGCAAATACAAGTGTCTTATTTACACGATATTTTTTATTTTTTCTTAAAATGTTTAATTTTTATAAATCTCAATTTAGAATAAACTAAGGGATAAGTAAAACTATCCAAACAAAAAATATATATTTTCTTTCCTTTCTTCAATTTTTCGCTTTTTTCCTTCCTTTTTTTTTCTTTTTTTTTGTTATTATTTATCCAAACATAACTTACATGTTTTATTGATGAATGATAAAAAAAATACTTTATAAGATTATTATATAAAATAAATATTTTTTTTCAAGTAGTTTTTGATGATATAAAAAAATCAAAATATCAAAAAAAATCAAAATATCAAAAATAATCTTAAAAGATAAAAATTGTTATTTTTATTACTTAAAGAAGTTTTCTCATTTATCTTTTTTTTTTATTAAAATTCTACTCTTCAAAAAATATTTTTGGATAAAATAACCATCAAAATTTAAATCATAGTAAGGATTTAACAAAAATTTTATAGCACAACATACCATTATCTTAAAACACAAAAGCTACGATTTTCTTATGCGACTAAGTTTAAGGTGTACGCCAAGCAACGTGCATGTTTATTCTATTATTATCAGGGGAAATTAGTAAAAAATAATATTAAAGATTACTTTTTCTACCAATAATAATTTTTTTTATTTTGGATAAAAATCAAATCCTTCCTTAAGACCAGGATTTAACACCCATTAGTTTACGATTACCATCATTCAAAATTTTTAAATACTAATAAATAAGATATTTTAATTATCGAATATAGGTAACTTTAATTTTTTATTTTTGAGATGATCACTCTCAATGCATTGAGAATCATTTTATTAATTATCAATTATTATATTTAATAAAAACTATTAATATAAATAAAATATCAATTAATCTTTTAAAAAATGCTAAAAAGTTTGTTAATTTGAAAATAGTTCATAAGTAAAATTTAAAAAGATAGGAGATGTCTATTTTAATATTGTTACTGAAAAGAAATTTAGACTAAAAAAATTTAAGTAAAAATATATTTGAAAAAAAATAATAAAAATATGATTAAAAATTTTTTAGGTTTTTAATATTACTGTAATAATGTATTTTAAGAAATTAAATTATAAAAAAAATTTAAAATAATAAAAATTTAAAGATATAAAAATAATAAAATTATTTTATTTAAAAATTAAATTTTAAATCTTAAAAATTTTATTTTTATTTTTTATTTAAATTATTAAATTATAATTTTAAATATAAAAATTATAATTTTTATTAATTAATTATTATATTTACGATAAAAATAATTTTTTATTTTAAAAATAACGATGAATATTTGGTTTTTATTTATTATGAAATCGCACGTGTAAAGTAACAAAAATAATTAAACACACCGCCCACCAGGAGAGGAGTCAATGTCTATCAATCACCCAAGGCCATAAAGATTCAATGTATATTCATCTCTTCCTCCATATATCGGTCTTGTCTTGTCATTGTCAGCAGCTAGCCAGGGAGTGCTGATATGGACGTTACACCCACGCGCATGAAACCAGCGTCGCAAATATCTCCTGCCATTTAACTTATCCACGTGGTTTTTTCTCCACCCCTTGAAACATTATTTATAAATAATTCTCCTTTTTGTTTAAAAAAAAAAAACGTCAACGTTGGCGGCTTGACGAAATTAAGAAGCAAAACCCACTATTGACACTCCATGTTTTGCTAAGTTCTTTCCGATTAGTCCTTGGTTTTACGTTTTGGTTTGGAGTGAAATGGGAAACTTTTCTTTGTTGTTTTTGTTTTTGTTTTTTATTTTTATAATCAATTTTAATAAGTGTTTTAACTCTTAAAATATTTTAAAATTAATACTATTATATTATATTAAATATAATCGATAATTGTAATTTTTTTAATATATTAAATAAAAATACTAAGTTAAATAATAATTATAAAAAAATATTTTAAGATATTTATTAACAAAATTTAAAAGATCACACGTTAAGGCTTGACGTCCACCCAAGAATTAAAACCTTTTCCCGTTTCCCCGTCACTCTTTTCAATTTTCAACCATCTAGCAAGACATTAGACATAGGTCTTTGGGTAAAATTTTTTATAGTCTTTGAGTAATTTTCATTTGACATAAATCTAATAATTTTTTAACGTATTATAAAATTATAAATTAATTCAAAAAAATTCTTGTAATATCATTGAACAACATATGATAACCATTAAATTGGAAGAACTTTAATACCTTTGATAATCATGCAATCAATGGATAAATTATTACATTTTTAATTTTAATGGTTACATAAATTCAAAATTTTGACGGTCTAAAGATGAAGATAGTGGCATTAGCACAAAAGTTGGATCAACTTTGGATATTGCATAAAGTTTCTTCCAAGATCCTTTGTCGGTCTTCTAATCCATTTCTTAGACAGCTCTGAAGTCTTTCCTTTGTCTTTGTGCATTCATTTCAACTGCCGACGACCCTATGGCTGCTTCGTACTGTCGTAGTGACACCTCTTTTAGTCCACAGCTTTAGAGATGAAAAGACAGGGACCTTAAATAAATTTAAAAAAAAAAATGCGATGCCTCATCGCTTCATGTAGGGATGGAAGTGTTTACATGGTTCCAGCTGACGTAAATAAACGAACATCAACTGCATATAAAAACAAATGTGCTTCTTCTATAGTTGTTTTCTTTTTTGAGAATTTTACTACAAAACAATGACCCATTGTAACAGGAAAATATGAAAAAGAAACCCTCCCGTTCCCCGCTGTAATAACTCTAGCGAGGCAAATTAATGGGAACTCCCCGCCACCCAGCTTGAGTCCACTATTGTTTTTCCTTCTCTGTCAACTCTTTCAAAAAGAGTCATCCTTTCTTGGTCTGGTTCCAACCCTCCGGTATGTCAAACACGTGTTCTTACCGGCAAATCTTTCTCTGTTTGTGTCTCCTGCTCTGTTTTTCCTTGCCTCCGTGTGTGAATTCTGATGAACTCCAAATTTTGTTGAATCTGAAATCTGCTCTTAATGAATCTAGCACCATTCTTCTTGATTCATGGGGGACTGCCAATTCTGTTTGCAGCTTCAGTGGAATCACTTGCAACGCTGAGGGTTTTGTTAAGGAAATCGAGCTTTCACGTCAGAAACTGACGGGTGTTCTTCCCTTGGATTTAATCTGTCAGCTTGAATCCTTGGATAAGCTTTCTTTGGGTCACAATTCATTATATGGTGCAATCAGTGAAGGTTTGAATAATTGTGTAAGGCTTCAATATTTGGATCTTGGAAACAATTTTTTTACGGGTCCATTTCCGGATATATCTGCTCTCAGCCAATTACAGTACCTTTATTTGAATGGAAGCGGACTTTCTGGTCATTTTCCATGGAAATCACTTGAAAACATGACCAATCTTGCTGTTCTGAGCCTCGGGGACAATCCATTTGATCGAACTCCGTTTCCTAGTCAGATTCTGAAGCTAAAGAAACTGAATTGGCTTTACTTGGCGAATTGTAGCATTGAAGCGAAGATTCCTCCGGCAATTGGAGATCTTACTGAGCTTATAGAATTAGAGCTCCAATACAATTATTTATCTGGAGAAATTCCGGCAGAGATTGGAAAGCTTCACAAACTCTGGCAACTTGAGCTTTACAGAAATGAACTGACGGGAAAACTTCCAGTTGGATTGAAAAATCTGACAAAACTTGAATATTTCGATGCCTCGTCCAACAATCTCGAAGGAGAGATATCAGAAGTGAGGTATTTGACCAACCTAGTAAGTCTGCAACTCTTTGACAACACTTTTACAGGTGAAGTGCCACCCGAGTTGGGTGAATTCAGAAAGCTGGTCAATCTGTCTCTCTACAACAACATGTTGACTGGTCCCCTGCCTCAAAAGCTAGGCTCTTGGGCGAATTTCGACTTCATCGATGTCTCTGAGAATTTCTTGACTGGTCCGATTCCGCCTGACATGTGCAAGAAAGGAACCATGAGAGGGCTCCTCATGCTTCAGAACAGGCTCACCGGTGAAATCCCAGCAACTTACGCAAGTTGTACCACTTTGAAGCGGTTTAGAGTCAGTAACAACTCGCTTTCGGGCATAGTTCCGGCTGGAATATGGGGATTACCAAAAGCGGTTATAATTGACATTGCTTACAACCAATTTGAAGGTCCAATTACGTCTGATATCAAGAACGCAAAAGTGGTAGGGATACTGTCGGCTGATTACAATCGATTGTCAGGTCCGTTGCCAGAAGAGATTTCGGAAGCTACATCTTTGATTAGAATTGAGCTAAATAACAATCATATTTCAGGGAAAATCTCTCATGGGATTGGGGAACTGAAAAGATTGAGCAGTCTTCAATTGCAGAACAACATGTTAGATGGTTCTATACCAGAGTCATTAGGTTCTTGTGTTTCCATCAGTAACATAAACATGGCTGATAATTCTCTTTCTGGCAGAATCCCATCATCTTTAGGATCTTTGCCGACATTGAACTCTCTGAATTTGTCTCGAAATGAACTTTCCGGTAAAATTCCAGAGAGCTTGTCATCTCTCAAGCTGAACCTTTTTGATCTGTCCTATAATCGGTTAACTGGTCCTATACCACCGTCTCTCTCCATTGAAGCATATAATGGTAGCTTGTCAGGAAACCCTGGCCTTTGCAGTTCAACTGTCAATTTCAGATCTTTCAAGCAATGTCCACCAGGTTCTGGCATGTCTAAAGATGTTCGTACGCTTATAGTTTGTTTGGCTCTAGGCTTAACGATCTTGCTTGCTTCGCTTGGATGTTTCTTATATTTAAACAGGACAGAAAAGGATCATGATCGTTCTTTGAAGGAAGAATCTTGGGATGTTAAGTCTTTCCATTTGTTAACTTTCACCGAAAATGAAATTCTTGATTCCATCAAGCAAGAGAATCTGATTGGAAAAGGTGGATCTGGGAATGTATACAAAGTAATGCTTTCTAATGGTGTAGAACTTGCTGTGAAACACATATGGAACACGGATTCTTATAGCCGCAGAAAGAACCGGAGTAGCAGCCCGATCTTAACCAAACGTGATGGCAAGGCAAAGGAATTCGACGCGGAGGTGCAGACATTGAGCTCAATAAGACATGTCAATGTGGTGAAGCTTTACTGCAGCATTACTAGTGAAGACTCAAGCTTGCTGGTGTACGAGTACTTGCCTAATGGCAGCTTGTGGGATCGGTTGCATTCAAGTAAGAAAATGGAGCTTGATTGGGATACAAGGTTTGAGATTGCAGTTGGGGCAGCTAAGGGACTAGCGTACCTTCATCACGGGTGCGAGAAGCCTGTGATCCACCGGGATGTAAAATCCAGTAACATATTGCTGGATGAATTTTTGAAGCCAAGGATTGCTGATTTTGGACTTGCCAAGATTGTTCAAGCCAACGGTGGCAAAGATTCCACTCATGTCATAGCAGGCACCCATGGCTACATAGCTCCTGGTAAAGTTACTTTCAAATTGCTTACTTTCCAAGTTCAATCTTAAGTAAATTACTGTGAACTCTTGTCTTAAGCATCCGAATGATGCACTAATAAGGAGTTTATAATGTTATTTCCACAGAATATGGCTACACCTACAAAGTCAATGAGAAGATCGACGTCTACAGTTTCGGAGTGGTACTAATGGAGCTCGTTAGCGGAAAGAGGCCAATCGATCCAGAGTATGGAGATAATAAAGACATAGTGACTTGGATTTGCAACAAAACAAAGAACAAAGAGAGTGTTTTAAGCATAGTGGACCCAAGAATTCCTGATGCTCTCAAAGAAGATGCACTCAAGATGTTGAAAATTGCCATCTTGTGCACCGCCAAACTGCCAGCCCTTAGGCCCACCATGAAAGCCGTTGTTCAAATGCTGGAAGAAGCAGAACCATGCAAATTAGTCGGCATTGTTATCGATAAGGACAATGAGCCGAAGCAAAAGGAAGCATTAATGGATTCGGCTGAGAAGCTTAATCTACGGTTATAATAAATTTTTTATATTTGTAACATTGCAGTAGCATTTTTGTACCATGTAAGTTAATTTGCTCAGCTTGTAATCAACGGAAAATTGAATTTCAACTTTTGTTAGATTTTAACAAAGGTAACGAATTGGTATTCAATCAAAATAGTCAATGGAGAAGCATAAAATTTAACAATTTGTAGAGCATGAACCTAATTGATAGTCATCTAGTTTCTCCACTTAAAATGAAAATTGATAGAATATGAACAATTTTTTTTTAATATTTGAAATTTTTTATTTAATTTAAACATTATATTCGAAGTTCAAATTGAGTTGAATTTTTTTATATAAGAAAAAAAAACAACTTAAATATGAAGAAAAAAATAATAAATATTAATATTTAAATTTAAATTAATTAAATATTACTTTTTAGAAATAAATGCATTAGTTAATTTGATTAAGCGATGAACTTAATCAACTAACTACAGAAAACAGAATATATATATATTTATATGTGGTGGAAGGTGTCACTTTAAGTCAAAACTTAGATGCCAGCATCTGATTGGTTAGACAAGGTTTAAACCAACAACATTTCATTTGACAACAAATGATTCTTGGTTGGGTCTTTCAATTAATAAAGCAGGACAATTTGGTTCGTGAAAATTGGGACTCAATACTCAACGACGGTCTAGCTGATGGGATGAGCTGCAATTAAAATTCCAAAGTATACTTTATTTGCCAGCTTTGGTTCAGGAAAAAAAATGAGGTGAAGTTCCAGGGCTACAGGAAAATTGCAAAGGTCAATTTATTCATACTACAGCAGGAACATATTCAAGGAAGTAACTGGAGGCAAAACCAGATTCAAATTCAAATCTGCCTGGCTTCAGAAAATGTTGCTGACAACAAATCCTGGTCAGCTTTGGTCCAAAAATATTTTCTAAAAAACTAATATATTTCCAAACTCTTATGTTTACATGAATACAATCATTGACTGTCCTATATTTTTTTCTGTTTGTTTATATATATATATATAATATATATATACACACACACACACACACATGAATTCACAAGTGGGAGCAAGTTCCTGTTGTGTCTTATGTTTGTATATTATTGCACCACGTACAGCATTGGCGAATCATGATATCTGTCATGTAATGCCGGAAATGCAATTAGCTTCTGATTATATATGTATATGTGTACACACACACACATATATGCATGCATACAAACAGCAGAAACATTATACACATGGTCATGCCTAAATAACATAAGTACAATGATGTAAGTGGCAATATTGGTAACAAATTTACCTGCAGATTGAAGAACTTTGGGCTCTGGGCATCCAAGAGAAAGCAGGACTGAGGGACTTGCTGGCGCAGATTATTCTAACGTCGATCTAATAACATTGATGTTTTTACTCTCCATGAGATGGAGATAGTGGAGTAAAAAAAGCTTCTTTATGCAAAAAGATATGCACAATACAGAGCTCTTTCCCTTTTTTTTTTTCCAACGATCGAGGCTTATTACTGCAGCACCTAATGATCAGCTCAATCAGCTCATTTATATAGTCTCTTCTCCACCTTCTTCTCTGAAACAACCGCCATAGCTACCACCACTTTTTTTTTTTCTTTTGTTGTTTTTTCTGTTTGATTTTCTATGAAATGGTACCAAAAAGCCATTATTCTCCTTCTAGTGTTGCTCAGTTTTGTGTTTCATTCTTCTCCGGCTATAAGACATGATCAGCGGCAGTTCTTCAGCCTCATAAAAGCCTCTCTATTGGGGAAGGCGGCCTTGTCGGATTGGGATGTGAGTTCAGGGAAACGTTATTGCAATTTCACAGGAGTTAGCTGCAACGATCGAGGGCATGATGAGAGTATTAACTTCTCAGACTGGTCGCTCTCCGGTAATTTTCCGGCTGATGTTTGCTCTTATCTGCCAGAGTTGCGTGTTCTCGATGTCAGCCACAACAATCTCCATGGAAATTTTCTTAACAGCATCGTTAACTGCTCTCTCTTGGAAGAGTTCAATATGAGTTCTATATACCTAAGAGCAACACTTCCGGATTTCTCGAAAATGACATCTTTACGTGTACTTGACTTGTCGTACAACCTCTTTAGAGGTGACTTCCCCATGTCAATAGCTAATCTTACCAATCTTGAGTGCTTTACTTCAATGAAATCGCTGGATTAAACTTATGGCAACTTCGGGAGAACATTTCCAGGCTAACTAAGCTCAGAGTTATCGTCTTCACGACTGGCAAGTTGTATGGTCGGAACCCAGCGTCGATAGGAAACATGACGTTACTTGTTGATCTTGAATTGAGTGGAAATTTCCTTTCAGGTCGGATCCCGAAGGAGCTTGAGTTGCTGCAAAACTTGCAGCAGCCTGAGCTATATTACAACCAACACTTATCCGAGACAATACCTGAGGAACTGGGAAATCTGATAGAGCTCAGAGACTTGGACATGTCAGTCAATCGGTTGAGTGGAAGCATTCCTGCGTCCATATGTCGACTTCCCAAACTTCAAGTCCTACAACTGTATAACAACAGTCTTATAGGAGAAATCCCAGGCGTTGTTGCAGATTCAACAACCTTGACCACGCTTTCACTCTACGAAAATTTCTTGTCAGGACAAATTCCTAAAAATCTGGGGCAGTCATCATCTATGGTAATTCTTGACTTGTCCGAGAGCTATCCATCAGGTCCATTGCCAACAAAGATTTGCCGAGGAGGTCAATTGCTGTACTTGCTTGTCTTAGATAACAAGTTTTCTGGAAAGTTACCTGATAGCTATGCAAACCGCAAGTCTCTTATACGATTTCGACTTAGCTATAACTATTTGGAGGGCTGGATACCAGAAGGACTTCTAGGTCTCCCTCATGTGTCAATCATTGACTTGGCTGACAATAAATTTGCGGGTCCTTTTCCAAATTCAATTGCAAATGTTAGGAACTTATCCGAACTGTTCATGCTGAACAATATCTCACGGGCTATCAATCTGGTGAAGATTGATCTCAGTTACAGTCTCCTGTCTGGTTCAATGTCTACAGAAGTCGGCAATCTTAGGAATCTAAATTTACTGATGTTGCAAGATAACAAGCTCAGTTTCTTCTATCCCCAGCTCACTTTCTTGGCTAAAATCTCTCAATGTTCTTGATCTTTCCAGCAACCGCTTGATTGGGAATATCCCAAACAGTCTCAGTGAACTGTTGCCTAACTTCATAAACTTTTCAAACAATGAACTTTCTGGCCCGATACCTTTCTCATTGATTAAAGGATGGTTAACGGAAAGCTTTTGAGGCAAGCCGGGTCTTTGTGTTCCACTCCATCTTCAAAATTTCCCCATACGTTCACACACTTACAACCAAACGAGGCTGAATTCTATGTGGGCAATCATAATTTCAGTCATTGTCATTACTGTTGGAGCTCTCCTGTATCTGAAACGTTGTTTCAGTAAACAAAGAGCCGTAATAGAACATGATGAGACCTTGTCTTCATCATTCTTTTCATATGATGTGAAGAACTTCCATAGGATATGTTTTGACCATCGTGAGATCCTTGAAGCAATGGTTGATGAGAACATTGTGGACCATGGAGGATCTGGCACAGTGTACAGGATTGAATTGGAAAGTGGAGATAAGGTTGTTGCAGCTAAGAAGCTGTGGAGTAGAACAGCAAAAGATTCTGCTTTGGAAGATCGGTTGATTTTGGAGAAATGCTTGAAGACTGAGGTCGAGACTTTCGGAAGCATAAGGCATAAAAACATAGTCAAGCTATATAGCTACTTCTCAAACTTCGATTGTAACCTGTTGGTTTAAATGGAAACCTTTGGGATGCTCTTCACAAAGGATGGCTCCATCTGGATTGGCCGATTCGACATCAAACCGCACTTGGGGTTGCACAAGGCTTGGCATACCTTCACGAGGATCTGTTGCCACCTCTGATCCACAGAGACATCAAGTCAACCAATATCCTACTGGATGTCAATTACCAACCCAAAGTAGCAGATTTTGGAATAGCCAAGGTTTTGCAAGCTAGAGGGAAAGATTCTACCACTACTGTCATAGGGGGCACCTACGGTTACTTGGCCCTTGGTAATATTCTGATTCAACTCGATTTCCATTAAGATATTTCATTTACAATACAAACACTCTTCCTTATAACTTTGTTTCGACTCGAAGTTTTCACGTTAATGCATATAAATCTAGTTTTTTGTTTACTCAAAAAAGTTAAACTAAATTTAATTGATGACTTTGACAGAATATGCATTTTCAAATAAAGCAACAACCAATGTGATGTGTATAGTTTCGGAGTGGTGTTGATGGAACTAATAATGGGGAAGAAACCATTGGAGCCAGATTTCGAAGAGAACAAGAATATTGTGTATTGGGTTTCAACAAAGCTGTATACGAGGGAAGGGGTTATGGAAGCCTTAGACAAGCGGTTGTCGGGGTCATTTAGGTATGAAATGATTCAGGTTCTTAGAATCGCCATGCATTGCACATGCAAAAATCCATCCCAACGTCCGACCATGAAAGAGGAAGTTTAGCTGTTGATCGATGCAGGCCCTTGCAAGTTGTCATCAAGAAAGACCAAGGAAGCATATCAAATGTCACAAAAATGAAGAACCAATCAGAAGAATGATCAGATCAAGTGGATTTTTTACGGCTCACTTGGTTGAAGTATGATGCATTAAGGATTCAAAGGCTTGAAGCTTGTATCACCATAGAAAGTGAGCCATAACAATCCACTCACAAGTTGAAGCACCCTTTTTTTCATACATTTATTTAGAGGGGAGAAACAGATTTCTCCATTTTGTCTTTGAAATATCTTAATAATATGTTTTCAGCTACTAGACAGCTTTAGATTCAACTTTCAACTAATAATAATTTTAATCAATACACTACGAGGAAAAAAAAGGAAAGAAATTGATTGATATTAGTTTATAACTTGCATCAATGGATGAAACACGTGTACATATACTTGACAATTGAATTTTAACTTTTAAGTTCGGGGTCCCCAAGGAAGAACGAGATTCAATGAACAGAAGTGCATGGTGGAGAGTCCATATGGAAAAGTGGAAAAGCTAAGAAAAGACAGGGCATCAAAGCAAACTTTAGCCATTCCAATCAGGAAGGAAAAAAAGAAGCAAAGCTTGGCCATTATTTAAGAAGCTGAGAGAGATTTTCTTACATGAAGCGGGCAAAAGATAAACATCAGTCATAACAAAACAGTACATATTCAAATCAGCGACCATTGAGGTCAAAAAAACTACATGAAATCTTCTGAAAAATACAGTTTCGAGAAGGTTAAAAAATACCGAATGATGACTTACTGAAGCACCATAGCGAATAACAATGATTGATTTCTGAGTTGAGTTTCAACTCTGTGCCTGAAATGATAAAGTATTAAAGTGGTAAAGTTTGAGTTAAACAATTGACAGGAGGAAAAGTAAAAAGTAAAAAAAAAAAAAACCACTAATTATATAAAGAAAACTTGATGTGCTCCATAGTGTAGAGATGGTGGCGCAACCCCGTTGAAGTGGCTTAACGAGGCTGGGCACTTTACAATGTTTGTTTCCATGAAAAATGAATATAAATAGTGACATTTACTTTTTCACTCCATTAAAAGAGCAGTAGAGTTCACATTGTGAAAGTGGGGTTGAGGTTCCTTTCATGGAGTGTCACAAACAGTTGAATTAAAATATTACATTTGATCAAGATAATGTATTCTTGGCAATCAATTAGAAATAAAGATTATGTAACGGGGTCAGTTAATTGCAGCATTAAGTTCAGTGGAGGTGTCATGCTGCAGTTGCGGAAGTGCATTCCAATAAACACCAGCAGTGATTGATGCTTCATCTCCTTCTTAAAAATATAAAGTTGAGTAAGGTTCGAATCTATGTCATTCGGACTAAAGGTAAGTGTCATTTATAGGTATATATCAAATTCGGGTATACTTTATTTTTAAAGTTTTTTCTTGTCTTTTGAAGGTTATATTCACATATATATTATTCATGTTAAAATATGTATCAAACATGAATATTTGAAGTAAAATGAAAAGATCAGATCTAAAACTCCAAATGTTCTAATTTAGCAACCACAAAAAGAAAAGAAAATGAAATGATGGATATGATAAGAAACATGAAACTTAAAGAAGAAACACCATGCTTACTATCAAATACTTGAAAGAGTTCTAACATCAAACAAGTACCTTGGAGCACAATCAATTTATTAGGAAAAATTTCATCAAGTAAGTATGTTTGATCGTTATTCCGAGGACTAAGTTTAGAGGCTTAAGCGCTGGGGAACTCCCAAATCGAACGAACGTTGGACATTCTTCTTGGATTAACAAATCAAGGACTTTCATTTCATTGGATCTTTGAGAGTTTTTAGAGTAACAGTGTTCGCATAAGAACAAGATCTAAAACGAATTGCAACTTTAGCTTGAAGTTAGAGAAAGGCCGAAAAGTCATAAATTTATGGCCTCAAGCCCAAGTTTCGAGCTACTTTCATTTTTCTCACAAATGATACAATAAAATAATTAAAATGAGTTAACTATCAAACTGATCTTGGTATTTGACCAGTTTGATATTTACTCGATTTGATGATACCATACAGACTGAACAAACCATTGAAATTGATTCAGTTTTTTCTACACTGATTCGATAATAAAACTAAAACGAGTTAATTAGACAGGGTGAAAGGAAGGACGAAGGGAAGTAATACTATGCATTCAAAACGAAGTATTAATAGTAACAAAATTTGAAAATACAGCTAATAGAGAGTTAATGGCACTTGGAATTGGAACGCAGTTAAATATTTTGTCAGATTATTTATTTCCATTCTTTTTGAAGCTTCAATGAACCGTCGGAATATATCTAGAAAAGCTGAAAAAGGGGAAAAAAAAAAAACAAAAAAAGTTGCTGTCTCCTTTTCAGTTGATTAAGATTATAGTCCTTTCGGCCTTTGCACAACGAAAGAAGGAAAGGGGACTGGACTTACTTTTAAATAACGGTGGCAAAATAAATTTAATTAAATTGAATTTGATAAAAAGTGAATGGTATGAATTTAAAAAATTTAAATTTGAATAGTTTGAGTTTGAAATAGTTTGAATTTAAAAAAATTTGAGCTCAACTTGAATTCAAATTCGAATTTAATTTAATAATAAATTTTATTTTAATATTTTTTTAATAATTTAATTAAATATTAAAAATATAATTTATGTTTTAAATATGATTAAACTTGCTCATGGGTTGAGCTGGGCTGCGGTCTAAATTTTTTTAAAATCTCAATCCCAAACCCTTATTTAACATGTCCAGACCTGTCTATTTAAGCCAGAATTACTGTTTATCACATTAAAAAATAGTTTTTATTAATATTATATATATTATAATTAAATTTAAATAAAATATATT
>JBBYHM010355582.1:0-22365 GCA_038381775.1 Adansonia rubrostipa | reverse complement strand
AAAAGAAAATGAGTGCATGAGAAAAAGAAAAGAATGATATAAAAAGTGAGTGTGTGCAAGAGAGTAAAAAAAGCATATTAGTGTGCAATAAGGGGAAAAATTTAGAATGTGGAGAGCAAAATAGAGACAAAAATAAGAGAGTTAATGCTTTTGCAAAAAAAAGTGAGATTAAAAGTGCTATGTTGGCGAGGCAGCAACTACTTGTACTTTTATACAAGGATGTTTATTTCTCAACTAACAATCTTAACCCTTCTTTGCCTAGTGTGGTTGTTTCTTTGTTACAAGAATTTGTAGATTTATTTCCTGAGGAAATGCTACATGGATTACCTCCTTCAAAAGGTATTAAGCATCAAATAGACTTTATTCCTGATTCATCAAACCCTAATAGACTAGCGTATAGAGCAAATCCTAAGAAGACAAAGGAGATTTAAAGGTAAGTGAATGAGTTAATGCAAAAAGGATTTGTAAGAGAAAGTCTTAGCCCATGTTCAGTCCCTGTGATTTTGGTGCCAAAGAAAGATGGAACATGGCACATGTGTGTTGATTACCAAGCCATTAATAAAATTATTGTAAAGTATAGACATCTTATTACTAGTTTAGATGATATGCTTGATGAATTGCGTGGTTCACGTGTGTTTTCTAAAATTGATTGAAAGAATGGCTATTGTCAAATTCACATGAAAGAAAAGTGATCAATCTTGGCAACCATCTGATTCATCTTGAACAGCTTCCTTTGCTTGCATTTCCATGATTAGCCTTTGCCAAGCTTGCTCCATGCGTTTAGTCTTTGCCCTTAGTCATTGGACCTCCAATTCCTTGCAAAGGATCATAAGAATGGTTGGAAATAGGTTTTTGTGCAAGTTGATCTCCATCATTCCATCCTAGAGTTTGAAGATGATCTTAGGGCTCCAATTCCATCTAATCGGGTTTTAGGTTGTGTTTTCATCGTAAGGTTCGAATTAAGTTTCCCCTTAGTTAATAAGAAGGTTAGTGATTAAGCTAACTAAGATCACCTTAGCTCAAGTCATTAACTTCAAGGCTTATAACTAGGGGCAATTAGACATAATTTCAAAAATTTTAAACACTTCGTAAAATTCAAAAAATCTAGAATATACTCTTTTCTCTCAAACTCTCATCATCTATAGCAAGAAGATTAAGCTTGGAGTAGGTATAATTTCTTACTTTTCTCTTTAATTTCAATTCAATTAGCTTGTTTAATTTTTGATTCATGATTACCCATGCTTATATCACTTCGGCTAGAGTGATTTAGTGTTCTACTTAATTCGGCCAACTTGATTTCATAAGATGTTGATGATTAAAATTTAGTTCAGCTAGAAAATTAGGTATTGTGAGCTGAAATTAAGATGATTAAAGTTGAAATCTTGAAGTTTAATGTTGAAATCCTAGATTCTTGAACTTAATAAATGGTTCAAACAAGAGGAAATGTTGTAGCTAGGTTCGACCAAGCTTTGATGTTCTTGATTTTAGGTTTGCTCATGCCTAAATGATGATATATTGATGAATCTTAATGAATTAGTTTGAATTAAACTTATGTTACTTGAAACTTACATGTTCAATTGTTAAGCTTAAATGGTTAAAAGCATTGAATGTTGATAATGCTGATTGAATTGAACATAAGCTTGTTTTCCTGTGTTTGATTGTTAAATGATGAGAATATGGTAGAAATTAATGTTTAGATGAGCACGTAGACTTGACCATGGTGATTTTGTGTTGAGAATAGGTTTCGCGGATGATAAGTTGCTAGAACCATAGGTTAGTATTCTATATGCTTGATAAAATGCATGTTAAGGTTTTAGGTTGCATGAAAACCTTGTTTTCTCTAAAAGATCCCCTAAGGGCCAATCTTGGTTCACTCAATCAATAGGTGAGTCAAGGTTTTGAGTAGGTCAATAAGCCTCTTGATAAGTAACATAGGGATATTCAATAAAATAGTTTGATTTAGAGCTAATTAGAAGCAAATAAAAATGTTTTTAAGTGTTTTCTAGTGCTTTATTGAGTCTAACTTTGGTAAACTTTAATATGAGTAATTAGGTGATGTTTAAATGTGTCAAATTATGTTGTTTAGAGCCACTTGGTTGCAGGTTGTAGCACACAAGTGAGTGGCATTGGTGTACCATTAACTTGCTAAGAAAAAAATGAATAAAGGCAATAAAAGTGGAGATATTGGCATGAATCTGAAGCATATCGCTAATGTTCAAAAACATATTTCAAGGTTTTGGCATGAAAAAGTCTTTGTTGATTCCTCATATGTGACTTTTATAAATTATGTTTGGTCTCATTGCTAGACATTCGAATGTCTAGAGACATGTTTTTAAAAAATTTGACAAAACGCTTTGTGATCACAAGTTGCATTAAAGCTACTGTTGCAGTCTAGCACGATAGTCCCATACAATATATATATATTGATTAAGTTACACATCTTAGAAAATTTTGTTAATATTTTTTCCATAATCCTCATTGATTGGGCTGTGTAACAGCCTATTGAAATGTTTGATTTCATGATTGAACAAAAACAATAAAATCCTAGAATCTGTGCTATTTCCATGGCTTTATTTCAACACCTGATCAATATTACAAACTATTTTTTATAAGAATATTCATTTTTTGTATTTTTCTCATATTTTTAGATAAAATTGTAGTGAATAATCTTTCCAAGCATGTATGGCAAATCTAGTGGGTATTCTAGATAAACTAGGAAGAAAATTTAGAAGGCAAGCTGTTTAGATATGTTGTGTGATGCAGTAATATCCAATTGAAAAATTCAAATGATAGCCAAAACGATTTTTTGGCATTTTTTTCAATGTTTTTAGGCTAAAGTATAGTGAATCAATATTCATTAGAATTTGGTTTGATGATTTTTTATGATAGGAATAATTCAAAATAAATTCAAAAAAGTTTGAAAGCTTAAATCTATCCCTATTTCAATTTTCTTTGAGTTTGGTGTCTACTATTCTGAGGCATTCGGATGCCTCAGAATTGATTTTGGAAGTCATGTTTAGTATGTCAATAGGGGTAACTGTGTCCTATACAGGGTCTCTAGTGGCTCATAATAAAGTTTCCAAGTTAAATTAAATCAAGTTGACTTTTTAATATTGTTTTAAAAAATTATGATTTCTTCAATTCAATCCCAGCGTTCTATTTTTTGATTTCTTTTAAATAGAGTTAAAATTGATAAAAATATTGAAAATGGAGTCAATTAGGAGTATTTTTTTGAAGTCAAATGTTTTATAGAATTTTTCCTTTATAAATGATTTTAGCTCCAAATCAGTTGTAAATTTGAGCTAGTCCTGGTAAGAGCTTTGGGATACATTTTTTTTAGTAATATTTGCTTGATTTTGATGAATAAAAAAAGGGAATTATGATTAAGTACATATGATTGCAATCGAGAAAAGCAAATTTAGATATATGTGATTAGTTGGTACCAAGTATTGGGCATCATGAGAAGGATCAAGTCTTGTGGTATAACCAATTCCCATGCCCAATTTTATAGATCTCTATCTACCTAGGTTGTAAAATCATTCCTTTAGAGTTTTGTAACTCTTTAGTGAATGGTTTTAATAGATGACCAATCACACCTAGCTAACCTAGTCACTCTTGTTTTTCAGTGTGAGAGGTTTAGATGAGTGATTCATCTGATTGGCTAGGGCCCTATGATGATTTCAAGTGTTATCTACTCTTATATGTTGAGGTCGTATCTCATTATGTTGCGACAAGTATCATAAGGGAAGCTCCTTGGTCTATGAGAAATTCGTATCTATCTAAAGATTGTTGATCTTACCATATTGATGGAATAGTTATGTCTCTCGAGCTTTTGGTTGAGCATCTGATGTTTAAACCGATGGCTCAAGTGTCATAGGAATGTTTGTTTATAGTTCTTGAACTTCTTTAAGATCAATTTTACTTCCACTGGACCTTTCAAGTAGAAACTTTTTCTGTCGAAAGTGTCCCTGTTTAGAGATAAACACCTTTTGCTTATTAGTATTATAAAAATAGAATCGAGCTATTTCTTTAGGATACCCTACAAACTTGAATTTGATTGATCTTGCTCTAAGCTTATCCATCATTACATGCTTCACGTTGGCAGTGCATCCCTAAATCCTTGTATATTTACCTTTCCATATGTCATATGGTGTCTTATCAATGATTTGGATGGAATCTTAATTAGAAGATAAGTGCTAGTTTCTAAGGTATATCCCCAAAAGGATATAGTAAGGTCGACCTTAGACATCATGGAATAAACCATTTCTAACAAGGTTCAATTTCTCTTTTCAGACACTCCATTGTGTAGTGGAGTTCTAGGTAGAGTCCATTGTGACAGAATCCCTTTCTTAGTTGGATGATCCAAGAATTTTTAACTCAAGTATTCCATTCCTTGATCAGATCTAAGAGCTAGAATACTCTTGCCATTTTGTTTCTCTACTTCAACCTATACTCTTTGAACTTTTTAAAAGCTTAAGACTTATACTTAATTAAGTACACATACCCATACCTTGAGTAATCATCAGGAAAGGAAATGAAGTAAGAATACCTTTTTTCTAGCCATTGTATTCATTAGTCCACATATCTTTGAATGTTCTAAGCCTAATAAATCCACAGCTTTATCCCTTTTACTTTTGAAATGTGACTTGGTCATTTTATCAAGGAGACAACCTTCAGACATGTCCCATATGATTCATAATCAAATGGGTTTAGATAGCCTTATTTGTATAACTTGGCTATTAAAGTTTGATTGATATAACCAAGTCTACAATGGAAAATGTAAGTTTTACTTAGGTTATTATTCTTTGCTTTTTTATGTTTATGTTGAGCATGTTTATTTCTAGATCCAATACATATAGCCCATCTGTAATGAGGCCAATCCATAAACCATGTCATTTAGGTTAATCATGCAACTATTGCTTTTCATCTTAAACTTAAAATTATCATTCACTGTAAGGTATGAGACTAAAATAATATTTTTAAATAATGGAACACAAAGACACTCCTTTAGTTCCATGGTCATGCCTGTAGACAATGATAAGGTACAAGTTTCAATGGTAGTGGCTTCGACTTTTGATCCATTGCTCATTCTTAGAATTACCTCATTAGAGCCTAATTTCTACTATTCTTTAATAGGCTTATGCCATTACATAAGTGTGATCCACATCCTGAATCTATTATCCAAGAAGTAGTATTAATAATATAATAGCTCAACTAAATCATATTAATGTGGAAGTCAACAACCTTCCTTTTGTGGATAAGTTTTTCAATTTAACATACCAGTCTAAAGATTTTGGGCTAAGGGCATCAAGTATGCCACACAATGTAGTTAATATAAATACCATTATCAACAACCTAGTGTGAAAATAAATATAGTTAGTTTTCACATGTTAAACTAATATGATGAGTTGTAAATCTTTATTTGTCTTTCCACTAATATTATTCAAAAATCTCTTTAAGGCATTTCTAATAGGCTGGTATACCTTTTAACATGTTGCAACCTTGGGTGACTTAACAAATCACAACAACCCTAGTTGGGTAGCTAACATAGCTTACCAATTGTATCTCTATGCAACTCTTAGATCAGCTCTGTGGCTATTTAGCTAAATGCATCACATACATTTCACCTAATCATTGCCTTTAACATTATATTGTCAAGTGCAACACATCTGAACCTTACAACATTAGTTAAGTAAGACCTATTACTCTTAACTCAAGCTCTATGGGTGAAAGGAACTTGAAGAAATCAATAAATCAACCTTGGCTAGAACTTGGGCATCTTGTCATGAATAATGGAAGGCATCTTTATCATGCGAAGCATGTGACTCAAAATATTGTACAAAGGATTTCAATTGTACATACTATCTTTTAATTAAGGTCTCATCAAATTTGTACATAGCATTTATAATATCACATAAAATAAATATGCTATCATGCAACTACTTGGATGATTAAGGACAACTTGTAAGAAAAACAAATCAGTTTGGTCAACTGAATCTTAAAAATTTTTAAATCAAATCGTATTAGATCATTTTTATATATACAATGAAACCACTATAATCAATTACTTGAGTTGTAGATCTACATACCCCATCCAAGAATTCCTCGATCCATGTGAAAGCTTCAACCAACTAGCCTTCTCTACTATTCTTTGATTCTCAGAAGGTAAAGTGTGTGGGCACTCTTTGTCTTGATCAACTTAGGATTCTTATGGCTTGTTTACCTCAGTGACCACTTTATGCTAATAGGTTTAGAATCATAAGATGTTACAGTTAGAAACCCCTAGTGTGGCACCAAAGTGTAGCCTAAAACCCTAAGAACTTGCCTCTTTTTTATATTAGGTAACAAGGTAGCCTTAATTTTTAATTAATTATTTTACCCACTCCTTAAAGCTCTTGCTACCGCCAACCCTAATTGGGTATTAGCTCTCAAATTCGGCCAAGCCTTAATGTATCTAAACATTATTTTAGCCTAATTATTTTAAGGAGTTTAAGTCGTTTAATCTGCATACTAATTAATTTCGATTAAACCATTAATTTTATTTAACTTAATAATTTTTCATAACTTTAATTCTAATTTGAAATAAAAATCACAGCAATTTTATTCGAGCAGAATAATTATATATTAATTATGAAAATAAAATTAACTATAATAAAATACTTAATTTTATTCATAAATTAAGATAAATAAATAAAATAATTTTTCTTAATTTATTTAGAGTGTTAATTATATTTAATTTTTAAATAAATATTTAAACAATACTTTATAGATATCAAATTAATTATATAAATAATTAGTTTTTCCATACCTATTTAATTTAAAGTAATTACAATATTTATCAAAAGATAAAATATAATTAATTTAAACTACTAATTCCTGTCTAAATAAATATTTAATCAAATTAAATATATATTCTAAATAAATAATACAACAAATTATCTATCATTTATTTACTGAAGAAAATGCCTATACCTCTAAAAGGAATGTATCTGACATACCATTTCACCATATTGAGAATATTCTGACTATGGATATTCCAATCAATAACCATCTGTTAAGGAACTATGTTGAGCTATTGGAGGAACTAATTGGACATATATAATTAGCTCCAATAATCTATGCACCGAATATTCTATAACAAATAATTAATCACATAATTATTAATCTCAGAGTCATATGACTACAGACCTAAGACTGCACCTCCAATTATGTACTATATAACGTAAGCTTTATAAATAGCCTTTTAGTCCAATGACCTTGTCATATGTGTAATACCCCCATATGATATATGGGACCAACTTAAGGTTAAAGACCATTTCTGGTTGATCATTTTATCTTAAAGTTCCATTACGCTTTTTATGTGAAAATGATTATTCACCATATGTGAACAATTTATCATTTGACATACAAATGACCAAGGCCTCATCCATTTTCACTATCCCGTATAATGCCTTTTAAGAAGATAACCTTAAATTTTTATAGGAGCTGTGATTCCATATCTAAAGGTAAACCTTTCATTCAGTGTAAGTCATATACCCAACAAATTGGTTTAGTAGCTTACTTTTTCGAGATGCTTTGCCTTTGGAATGTTATAGTATACAAGTTATTCACGTTGAGTCAATTAATTACTCAGGATTAAGGTAATTACACAATAAACGTCAAAAGTGAATTAATCCAAGTAAACAAACTTATTAATGGATTAATTACACTTTGATCCAATCCATTTATCACCACTTTTAGGTGATACATCTATGTCTCTATTCAGGAGCCCACTGCAAATAGCCAAGGCAAGCGATGTCCCCAATTGGATCTAGATGACATAATGTCTTAACATGAGTTGCTCACATTACCCTTATAGATTACGGAATATGATTTTGACTTCTTACCTTAAAATATTATCTTCTCGCATATAAAGTCTATTATATGTAACATTCTAACGGTATAAATACAAGTAGGTAATTAGCCATATTTGCTTACATTTACTTTAACGTGTAAATTAGACGAGGATGAAATAGTAGTGATCTAATGAAACCTTGAATATATATATATATAAATAATCAGTTTAAACTAATGAAATACATCAAAAATGTCTTTCATCCTTAGGGCATTCCTAACACTAATATCAAATGTTATTTCCATTAGCCATCAAAGGAAATTGCTTGGTCAATTCCTAGGTGATTACGCTCAAAGTCTTCAAAGTTTTTTGCAATCTTCTGGGCTTCATGGCGCCTTAACTTTGATCTCCATCTTTGAGTTACAAAATTTTTCCTAGCTACTCTTAATTGGACACTTATGTGTAATCTAAGTACATTTATAATAAAGAAACCTCAAGTTACATTCAAGGGGAATTAAGTGAGAAAAGAATTTACAACTCTGGAAATAATAAAGATAAAGCAAGGTTTGCAAACCCTATTTAATTAATTATTAAAATTAAATAACCATAAACAATTAACCATACATCCACAATTCTATTAGGTTTAGTCGATAATCATCCTAAACTCTACAACAATTATGTATATAAAATGAATTTTAAATTCAAGTTACCAACTTTTGATCTTTTAAACAATTGATCTATATTTAATTTAATTAACAAAACAATTTTCTTAAATGATTAACATTTATTCTAATCATATTAGAATAAATCCTATTCCAAGTAGGAATAAACATTTAAATTAAATATCTATTCTTTAGTTAATCAAACTAGTTGAATTTTAATTCAATGCTTATTATATTATCCAACTTATATCATTAAAAATTTAAGAAAAATAATACAATTGGATAATTAGGTGTTTGATAATATGCAATAGTTACAATGGAACTTAACTTTTAGGGATGTGCATTGTGCCATATTACTAACTTTTAGCAAAAAATAATTTTTTTAATTTATGTTTAATTTTTCTGATCATATCAGACTTTAAATTTGAAGAAAAAACAAAATTGCATAAATCCTACTCCCACTAAGAAAGAAGTGGTGCAATTTTGGAGGTTTCCTAGTCTAAATAGGAGTCTATCCCATGCATTGCTATCTTAGCCATCCTAATTAAGTTCAAACACTATTGTCTTCCTCCCACTAAAACTCTAAAAATACAGTAAATTTTCAGCAAGATATTGCTACCATTGATGCCATACCAGGGTTACAAAAAGAAAGACAACATGCCACATCCATCATAAGGACTTAGTGCACTCGATATGGCCTAGAATTAAAATATTTTCAACTCTAATTTTAACATAATTTTTCTATCAAGTATTATGAACTTGTCATGATACTTTTAAGGTGCAAAATGAGTTAAAAAATGCCCTTAACTATTGCAAAAAATTTTAGCGCCATCAAAATACCGAAACAAATTAATTAGTAAAAACATATTTTAAACTAATCAATATTAATATGATGGAAAATTAAAATTAAAAAGAAAACAATTTCCTTAATTTTTAATTCAGGAAACGAATAAAAATAATATCAAAATCAAGAAATTCTTTAATCAATAACAATTAAAACACAAAATCAATCAAAATGAAAGAAGGAGGCTCTGATAACACTTATAGGAAGTGTCAGGATAGTATTAAAAAAATATACAAATCAATTCACCAATTAAATAGCAAAAACGAATCAAATAGATTAACCTGAGACTCCCTTAACTGGATCATATCGCAAGATTTTGATTAATCTTTAAATCTAAGAACATCAAGAGTAGATCAAGATCTATCGTACCTCAGCCAAAAGATGTCTTGGAGCAATTCCATGACTTCAAGAACTCTCACATTGAGCATAATTAGAGTTGTCCAAGCGCCTGACCTCTAATGGGTATTCATATAGGTGATCTAAAAAACCTTTAATAATGAAAAAACTTTGTTGTCAAAAGCCATGCTAGTAGCTTAGGTTCCAATAAACCTCCCATTTCAGTTAGAAGATCTTGATTCAATAATCAAAATAAGATAAGGAAAAGAAAATTTCCTAAGGTATGTACCTAGTGTGAAATGCCCCCTAGTATTTGCAGGCAAAAAGCAATTTTGGTTTTTCTAGGTCTTTTGGCCAAAATTTCTAAGTCATCTAAAGCCATGAAGGATAGCAAACATGTTTAAATATATCTAGGATTTAAAATTTTAATTTCAAAGAAATTATTATTTTACCTCTGCGTTTTAATGTGGCCTAGATACAAATCCCAACCAAGTTAGACTTAAAAGGCCTTCGTTTGTATATTTATTGAAATACCACTATTTTATATTCTTTTATTTCTATGGGCCATATATTATTAATATTTTTTCATCTCCGAGGACTAGGTGATTGATTAAATTACTTACTTAACTTAGCCCTAAATAGTCATTATGAAATGACTATTTATTTGGAGTCATCACCAATCTGTTTGGGCTAGGTGAGATTGGTAACCTACCAAAGTTCATATTTTGAGGGTTACAAAACCCTAGAATACCAACTTTGAGTTCCATGATCATACCAAAGATCTTACAAAAAGGTCTGAAAGTCTGTTACAATCACTAGTAAGAATCGATCTTTTCATGATAATTGAAAATCGATAACTTATTGATTACATGTTAACTTGAATTTTAATTTTTATCTGGTTTCATGATATGGCATTTAATTGTAATTCCTAAAATAATATTTTATGAAACCAATTTATTATTCCATGTGGGGAAAATCAAGTTTTTTGAGATTTTTGAAATCAAAATCTCTTACGCACCCCCCAGAAGACCTGTGGAACAAGAAAGTTTTTTTTATCATTCTCTATTATACCCCACCAAAAAACCAGATGAATATAAAATGTTTTAAAAAATCAAAGTATCCTTCGCACCCTGCTAGAGTGTTGAAGGAATGCGAAAAGTTTTATTTTTTCAAAATTTATAAAAATCTTGATTATCACTTTGAAAAGGATATCTCATCACTAAAATAATTCTTAAAACCTTTCTTATATTTTGGGGGAAATTCCGTGTATTACTTTAACTCAAAGACATTGCCTTAATTTTTTAAAATTTTTTGATTTTATTAAAAGTATTAATGGAGTATCTTAAGATCTAAAAACAATCTAAAATGATGAACCTATCCTTAATATGTAACTTCGACATGAAAGTGTCCAAGTAATCACATAGGACTTGGTTCCAATGCAAAATTACCAAAATGCCTTTAAGGTGTACCTTCGACATGAAAGTATCCAGGCGACCCTAAAGGACTTGAAAATGGTTATGGAAGGGTGAACCTATCCTAAATACACACCTTTGACATAAAAGCATCCTGATGACTACATCAGCTTGGTTTTTGGGAAATTACCCTTTAAGGTATAACTTTGACATAAAAGTATCTTGTAACCCTAAAAGACTTAAAAATGGTCATAGAAGGGTGAACCCATCCTAAATACACACCTTAGGCATAAAAGCATCCAAGTGACTACATCAAACACGATTTTAAAGAAATTACAAAAATACCGTTAAGGTATAACTTTGACATAAAAATATCTCATTGCCCTAAAGGACACAAAAAGAATCATCTAAAATTAAACCTATCCCAAGTGTACTTTTTGGCACAAAAGCATCCCAGTGACTACCTAGGACTCTATTTTAAGAAAATTTACCAAAATACCCTTAAGGTCTATTTTTGTTTTGAAAGCATCTTGGTGACCTTAAAGTACTCAAAAGTGATCATAAAAGGGTGAACCTATCCTAAATGCCCACATTTAGCATAAAAGCATCTCGATCACTACTTTAGACTTGGTTCTATGGAAAATTATCAAAATACCCTTAAGGCCTACTTTTATCTTGAAAGCATCCCGGTGACCTTAAAGGACTCAAATATGGTAAGAAATGATGATTTTTACCCTAAATGTATAATATGGATATCAAAGGTGACCCAAAATGTAAAGATTTCAATTAAGCATATAAATTTTATAGAATGGCATTCCGTACCCTAATAAAAGATTGAAGGAATACGTAAAGTTTTAGCATTTTCTACACCCTACCGAAGAACCAGTTGATGATAAAACTATTCATAAATTACCAAGATGCTTTAAATGGAGAATTGAATGTTAGAAATAACCACTTTAACCCTAAAATGCTATGTTTTCCTAATGGGCCCTAAATTTTGTAAACTTTGCCATTTGGTCTCTAAGTGATTTAAAATGCATAATACACATCAAAACACATCTAAAGCACATGAAAAATTCACCTGAGGACTCATAGCACCATTCAACCAAGCACCAATGGCCTCTAAAAAAAATTCTAAGATATTTGTAACTAAGTTCGTAAACTTTTAAAAATTTGTTAAATGCCCCCAAAACGCCTAAAAATTGAAAATTTTGATTTTCTAGCTACTACCTATTTGACTTAAGCGTGTAAATGCCTCTAGATTATTTTAGAAAATTTTGAATAATTATAAAATGTCCTTAAAGGTTTGACCAAGCTAAGAAATACCTCTAAATAGCCTAAAAAATGAAAATTTTTGGCCCTACAAGCTTTAACCAAGCTAGGGAACACCCCTAAATGGATTTGAAAAAATTGGAAAAAATTATGAAACCGCCCCTGCCAGTGTTGCCGTGATCTAAAACAGTCCCTAAATGGCCTAAAAATTAAAGGAAAAGTTACATTTTAGCCCATAAAATTTTGATTATCTATAAGAAAACCCTTAAAAATTTCACTTTTCATGAAACTAGACCCCAATGTATGTTAATGTCATCCTAGAATACTAACAACCTCAAGACAACACAAATTCTCAACGTATCAATATTTAAGAGAAATTAAAAACTAGATGTGGGAACAAAAATAAAAAAAATGCTAAATACAAGCATGCATGATTCATTAAATCAATCAACATTAAAATTTATTTTAGCATATATGAAATGATTTAAAGGATTTAGAACTTTGAAAATATGGTTTTGATGAAATTTAAACAAAAACAAAAGGGAATGGTCATGGTTCCAAGCTTAGATTTTAAAGCATGAAATATACCATAGCTTAAGCATAATACTTTTCATGAAACTAGATCTAAATGTATGTTAATGTCATCCTAGAATACTAACAAGCTCAAGACACAACACAAATTCTAAACGTATCAATATTTAAGAGAAATAAAAAACTAGATGTAGGAATAAAAATTAAAAGAAAAAATGCTAAATACAACCATGCATGATCCATTAAATCAATCAACATTAAAATTTATTTTAGCATATATGAAATGATTTAAAGAATTTAGAACTTTGAAAATATGGTTTTGATGAAATTTAAACAAAAAAAGGGAATGGTCATGGTTTCAAGCTTATATTTTAAAGCATGAAATATACCATAGCTTAAGCTTAATCACCTTAATAAGTAAGGATCATGGAACTACTATCAAGACTTGAAGAAGATGAAAACAAAGTGAATTAAAAAAAGAAGATGAAATGAACAAAATGAATTTTCAAGAAAAAAACTACCTTGAAAGGTTTGAAATAAATCAACTTCTTGGTTGTTTTATAATATTTTAACTTGTTATGTTGAAAATAATTATTGTGTGTCATAAGCCCATGTTTTTATCATCTTTTCTTACAAGTTACCACTTAAAGCATGATTTAGCATGATGACAATGTAGTATTTTTTGGTCTAACTTAATGGTCTAGTTAGAATAAAACTAAATTAGTTCGAAAAGAATTTGATTCCAACCAAATTGAACTTCATGCAACTAAATTAGCAAATTACAAAATTAATTATGCAAAAACAAACTTAAATTATAAATTTACAAGTAAACTTAATCTTGGAAGTAAAGATATAAATGCAATCAAAGCATATGAAAAATCCTAATTGGGAATTCCATGAAAAGAATGATAACAAATTAAAATTCATGTGCTCAAAAAAAATTCACTTGATAAATCTAATTAAAGATTTAACCATATGGGAATTTTAATCAAAATTCCATAGAAAAGAAAAAGAAAAAAAATTGAATCAAAATAATTGATATCTAATTCATCAAAGAAAAAAAAGTTAGTGGACTTTGTTGGAAAATTAGAGATTAAAATAGGCTTGCTGGGCTTTTAGATAATGAAAAAAGCTTGGTGAAAAATCAAAAATGGGCTTGGCAAATTAACCGGGGTTGTTGGGAAATTAATGTGCTTATTGGGCCTATTTGTAATATTTGAAAGTTTTAGGTCTATTAAGGAAATTTTGCCCAAAATAAAATTAATAAAAAATAATAAAATTTTCTTATAAAAATTTGAAGTATCGAATTATACAAGAAAATTTTTAAGAAGTCATATGTGCAACAAAAAGATAATTAAAAATCCCAAACTCGTAAAATTTTACGAAAAAGCCTTTATGTAAGAAAATTATTATTTGAAAAAAAAATTAAAACTCATAAAATAAATTAAATTTTCAAAAACTGATTTAATATGAATTTAATGAAAATATTTGAAGATTTTAAAAATTATAAACTTAGAAAAATCTAATCAAAAAAATTTACGAAGTAGAAGACTTCATATCTTGAAAACCAAAATAAGTCCATAAAATGGACTGAATTTTTCAAAACTGGTTTTATAGTAATTTAATGGGAATATAGAATTTTTGAAGTTCAAAACATGATAAAATTCTACTAAAAATTTTATAGACAAAGGAAAGCTTGTATTTTGGAACTGAGAAAAATTTTAAAAAATACATTGAAACTTATATAAAATAATTTAAATAGAACATATTATCCAAAATATTAATTATTAAAAATGAGAAAGGTGAAATTATGAAATCTAAAACAAATTTAAGTAGGAAACCTTTTTAAGAATAATACTCGCGATACGGTGAAAAACTCAATATTAATAAATAAGTTAAACAATTTGACACCTTGTGGTGTAAAATGCTAATATGGATTTCTTTCAATATGTCTAATTTTTATAGTACATATCGACATAAATACTACATAGATGTCGGTAAAAATATGCAATAGGCAACTTCCCTAATTTTACAAAAAAATCTTGAAAAATTCCTAAAAACAAAAATTTTGACCCTAACATTATCTACAAAAATTGTTTTCCCAAATTTGACAAGAGAATATTTAAAATTGAAATTTTTCTTGAATATTGATCCTTTTTATCCGAGATCGATCTTCAAATGGCCCTTTTTCATCATGTTCCATTATGGTAATCTATTTATGACAAAATAAGTTTCAAAAATGAGTAAACAACTTGGCAGAGGTCGACCCTTATCATGGCAACGACTATAATCCTGGTCTTATATAACTGGGATTATTGGAAAAAGGACTTAGATGAAATTAGGTGTCTACAACTACCCTTTTTGGCTGTTGTTGAGAATTAAGAATAGGGCAAAGGCCAAATAAACATAATTTCATCTGTGCTCCACTGTTTTCAAAAAATAAAATAAAACTACATCAAATATATTCATTAAAAATAGTTAATAAGGGCAAAACCTAGGTTAAGATGGGAAAGTAAACTATGGTGAAACCAAAGGCTAGAAGGTTGACCAGGGCAAAATTGATATAATCAAACAAGGGTGAACAAGATGTAACCTAAGTTTAAAAGGTTGACCAGGGTGAAACTGATACAGTCGAACGAGGATAACCAAGATGTAACCTTAGTCTAAAATGTTGACTAGAGCAAAATTGATGTAGTAAAAAGAGGATAACTAGGATGTAACCTTGGTCTAAAGTGTTGACCAGGGTGAAACCTGTATAATCAAAAGAGGTTGACCAAGATGTAACCATCAAATAAGGATGACTAGGATGTAACCTAGGTCTAAAGGGTTAACTAGAATGAAATCGATATAGTCAAATATGGATGACCAAGATGCCACCTAGGTCTAGAGGGTTGACCAGGGTAAAATTGATACAGTCAAACAAGAATACTAGGATGTAACCTAAGACTAAAGGGTTGACCAAAGATGAAACCGATACAGCTAAATAAGGAAGACTAGCATGTAAGCTAGGTCTAAACGTTTAACCAAGATGAAACTGATACAGTCAATCATTGATGACCAGGATACAACCTAGGTTTAAAATGTTGACTAGGGCAAAACTAGCATAGTCAATTAAGGTGTTTGACAATTAAGTTATTTGAAGGAATGTAAGACATACCTTCTAGTTCTAAAACAGTTAAAATACCGAAAAGCTCTTTCCAATATCATCTTTAACTTTAGATTTGTAAATTATTAAATATGAATTCAAATGCATAAAGAATGCACATGATGAATTTTCATGATTTATTTTCTTTATCATTGACTGATCAAGCTTACTTTGAAGTTAAATTTATCTCCTTAAAAAATGTGATAGATAGGCTTGTATTTTCATTTGGGGATTGATGGCATCTTTAGAAAGCATCAGGGATCTCTTTTCTTCTTTGCAGAAAAGAGCTAGTGCTTGAACTTGAATTTAAAGATGTTTAGATATCATCATAGACAAGACACACTTGCTCTTAAAGAGTTGAATTGGGTGATGCACCAATATCATCTAGGAGCTAAACAAAAGAACATGATGGGGAATATATGGTTTCTAAAATTTTCATCAACAATCGGAGCAAACCGATATCAAGCTAAAAAAGAAGAGCATTATAGGGAATATATAGCTTCTAAAAATCACCCATCAACAATTAAAATAAACTGTTAACAAGCTAAAAAAGAAGATAATGATGTGGAATATGTGATTTCTAAAATTTCCCATCAATAATTGAAACAAACTAAACAAGAGCCAAAAAAGAATAAGATGATAAGGAATATGTGATTTTAAAAATTTTTGTCAACAATTAAAACAAATTCGATGACTGTAACGATAGCCCAATGGTTGTAGAATCAAATCCTTAATCTTTCTTTCTAAGAAATTATCTAAAAGGACTTAACTTCTTTTTTATTGGGATTCTACACGAGAATGTTATTTGTCCACCCTAATCCTTCTTGAATGTCAAAAAAACTTTGGAATATTAACTAAGATCCCTGTAATGTTTTGATCTCATTCCAAAGTAATGCAAAAAAATCAATTTGCCATATTTTTATCAATTTTCATTTCTTTAAAATGGTAATTATCATTTGGAAGAAATGTTAGGATGGTTAAAAAGATAGTCTAACAATGTTATGAACGAAAATATGTACTTGTATTGCAACAATGAAACAATATACAATATTGGCTTTTTTTACAGAAATAATGGTAAAGTACAAAAGAGATTTGGATATTACCCAGATAAATGAAATCTCTCATTCAGTTTTTTAAAGATTTTTCCTAAATGGAATGTTTATTTTTGCATATATTCATCTTTTAGAAATGCTTTTGATCATACTATATCTTTTTTAGACTTAGTCTTTTGGTAAATTATGTTTTGGCCATTCCTTTCAAATGGTTGAGTTGCCATTTTGGTTTTTCAGCTCAATGCCTCTCTGTTATATCGCCTTTGATCAGACGTCTTTTTATGTTTTTATCCAATTTTTTATGGTTTTGTTGCTTATTTTGTTTTTTTATGGAATAGATGCCCATTTGGGTTTTCATCCTCTTCATATAATACCGCCTTCTATGCATAATACTTTTTTACATTATTCGAATTAACTAGGTTGGGTAGAGTGCCCCCATCAACTCTGCCAAAATCAATGCTCCTCTTGAGAATGCCTTCTAGACTATATAAGGCCCTTCCTAATTACATGCTTATTTGCCCCGAGGATCTTTTTATCCGAGAAGATTTTTTTAGTACCAATTCTTCCTCATGGTATTTTTTAGGGTGAATTTTCTTATCATGTGCTCTCATCATACTCTTCTAGTACATCTGTCCATGCTGAATAGCTTTTAACCATTTTTTTCAATGAAATTTAGTTGTTCATAATAATCTTAGAGCTATTTGGCTTTTTCCAATGGTTTCCATTAGAACTCAGAATGAAGGGATCTTAACTTCAATCAATAAGATAGCCTATGTGTTGTAGACTAATGAATAAGGCGTTGTTGTAGTTAAAGTCTGGACTAAAGTTCTATACACAGAAAGATGAAAGAGAGCTTCTTATGCCAATCTTTATAGGTCTCTACCATCTTTCCTATGATTTTTTTAATATTTTGATTAGCTGCCTTTATGGTTTCATTCATCTTCAGATGGTATGTCACTGAATTATGATGGGAAATTTTGAGCTAGGTACATTCCTTGTCATTAATTTATTATTCAAATTAAAGTCGTTATCCATTATAATTCTTTTGGGGATCCAAAATCTACAAATGATGTTGGTCCACAATTCAATCACACTCAATGTCACACTCCTAAATCAGCATAGACTTCGCATATATGATACTTTCAAGCATATTTAATTCAATCACACTCCATGTCACCCAAAAGTAGCCCAATCTCATAATTTGTTTCTCCATTCTATGTCTATTCACATGGATTCAACAAATCCCCTTATGCACTTCTTTTAGTATCTTTTGTGCTTTGGGAGTGTTAACATATCTTAGCAGTATTTGGTTATCACTTTTTTTGTAAAGAATCTCTCCATCTAGGACAAAAATTTGTTGCCAACCTTCTTAAAGCTTTTTCTTTTCAATTTTAAAAGCATTTTTTGAGTATAATTGATTCTTGGGATATATTTTGATGTCGTGATACCATAGGAGGCCATCTGCTTTCATTTTGACATTGCAATAGTACATAGAGGACTCGTATATGCTTATCTAAATTGGCGTTACCTCTTACCTCTCATTTACTTTAAACATTGAGGCCATGGTGGCTAGAGCATGGATCATTTGATTATCATCTTGGGACAAATAAATGAATTCCACTTCCTTGAACTTTTTGAGCAATTTTAGAATCAACATTCTATGTTGTTGCATCCTTAGATCCTCAGTTTCCCATTCTCCATGCAATTGATAAATCACCAAAGCTAAGTCTACATATGCTTTCAATAATCGAGCTTTCTTTTCTACAACTGCCTAAAGTCCTATGACGCATGGTTCATATTCTGCCGCATTATTTATATAGTTGAAGTCCAATCCAGTGGTGAAAGGGTAATAGTCCTCTTTGAGTCATATAAAAATCACCCTGATTCCATGGCCCAAAGCATTAGACGCTTAATCGAAATACATCTTCCATGTTGATTCCTCCAACGGCTTTTCTTCCTTTTCTATAAAATATTCATCAAATCCTTATTAGGAAAGTCAAAATTTAACGACTGATAATCATCAAGTGCCCAAGTTGTAATGAATTCGACAATCACACCTCCTTTGATTATTTCTGACTCACATAATCCATAGCATATTCCAATCGCAAGACTTGCCATCTAGCTATCCTTCTTAAAAGCCAATGCTTCAACCAGATACTTGATTAGGTCTATTTTGGTAATCAGCTAGGTGCTATGATACAACATGTATTGTTAGAGCCTTTATGTAGTCTAAACTAGGGCATAACATATCTTTTCTATTTAAGAATAATTTACCTCATAATTAAGGAAAGTTTTGCTCAGATAATAACTGACTTACTTCTTCCTTCTTGTCATAACTTGTTGTCCTAACACATAACCCATATACCTTTGAAATGCTTATAAGTATAGAATTAGAGGTTGTGCCAGTGAAGATGGTACCAACATTAGATGATTACAGAGATAGTGCTTAAATTTTTTAAATGCTTCTTGGCATTATTTATTTTATTCGCTAACGTTTTGTTTTCGCAATAGTCAAAATATTTGATCACATTTATTTGTGAGTTGGGGTATGAATCTGGCAATGTAATTCAACTTTTCTAAGAAGCTTCGCACCTTTTTTTGCATACATGGGGGTGATAATTCCTAGATGGCTATAATCTTATCTAGATCAACTTTAATCCCTTTTTCACTCATAATGAAGCCTAATAACTTTCCTAGCCTTACACCAAAAGTGCATCTTGCCAGATTCAATTTTAACTAATACTTTTTTAGTTATTTAAACAATTGTTGTAAATCCATAATATGTCCTTCCTCCTAGGGTGACTTGGCGACCATGTCATCCATAGATATCTTGTCATAATGTACCCTGAGGTGGATCCTCGCGGATCTATGGATGTATATGACTTAAAATATTTTTTTAACTTAGGAATGTCTTCTTGTCTGAGACTTTTCCTTCGTGACATGATGAGAACGAGAAAGTATAGATTCTCAACTTATGACACAGTGAGGGGGACCATAAGATGAATCACTCATCTTATTGGTCTCAGATGACCATCATTAAATGGCCACGCTTGGAGTCACACTGATCATTTCAGGCTAAGCATGATTGGATGCCTATTAAAACCTATGTTTTGAGTTATGAAACTCAAAACATTAATCTCGTGGTCTACGTAGTAGAAAGATTTATCATTTGGGTTCGAGAGTTGGTTACATACGATGAGGTATGAACCTCTTCGCGATTTCCAAAATCGGTACCTTACTAGCTATATCTTATCTTAATTTTGATTCTTTCGATCTTACTTCATCACTATTTTGATATAACCCTATTTTAATGCATGATTCTTATAGTAATACAAATCTAGGTTTTGATGAAAGATTTAATCTCATATACGCCCCGAAAAGATGGGGAATATAGAGATTTTCAATAAAAGTGACCTCTGGATTCTACTTTGAAAAATAGAATATTCCACTTTATGCACTAGAGAGATACCCACATGGCATATTACCCTTAGTTTTGTTTGAAATTATTGGAAAACATGAATAAAAATAATCATCACAAAGAAATCATATTAGTAAGGGAATAAATGAAGTAACATAACATGGATCATTTAATGCAATGATAAAGAAAAGGGATGGACTATTGGAATTTATCTCGCAATTGGCATCAATTATTTGGGAATAACCGAATCGACAATTTTTGAGATGCATCTAGGTTTCTTGATTAAACGAGGTTTGCTTGACATATTCATGGAAGTTTGAGAAGGAGAAGAATTTAATTGTTATAGAAAGACAGGGTTGAAGTATTCCCTCAAAAAGATGGGGTTGGAGTATCCCCATGGATGACAAATAATTTTGATGAAGGAAGATTTTTTTAAGGTTGACAATTTTGAAAAACAAGGTTGGAGTATCCCCTCATAAGTCAGGGTTGGAGTATCCACGTGGATGACAAATAATTTGACAAAGGAAGATTTTTTTTTAGATCTTGATAAATTTGAAAAGCGGGGTTCGAGTATCCTCTTGGAAGGTCAGGGTTGGAGTATCCTCAAAAGTGGCATATCTAGTGCTCCTTTAAAAAAGTCGAGTTGGAAAAATTAAGTTGACAAAACCTTGTGATTTAGAAGACGGTTAAGCATTTTGACAACTTTTAGTGAAAAAATTTTTTGTGAATTAGGATGGTAAAGATGTAAAATATGTTTGTGCCTTGATACAAGTTTGTGGGAGGTCGAAGCATATTCTCGAGTTTGATTAGGGTGATATGCTGACATTTGAATGTCTCGAGACAAAGCTTGGGAAAATAACTCAATTTTGACCATAATCAAAAATAGAGGACATCATCGTGCGATCCCATTTTCTGAATTTATTCTGGATTGGTTTAAAGGCTTATAGGATGGACAAGATACCATCGAAAAGGTAACTTGACGAGGGTCAATCTAAAAATATTCCTAATATCCCAAAAAGTCACTTTCTGAGGGAATAAATTTTCAAGTTAGATTAATTTTGCTACTGGCATAGCATACGAGAGACAAAGTGTGTTACAATTTGAAAAGTCATTTCGGACTCATTTGGTATCAAAAAATTGCAAATAATACCTTTCCAGAAAGGGAATTTCATGAATTTTTTAGGAAAATTGCTGGATGGATTTGTAAAAATCATTTAATGGGCCTAAATCTCCCAATCAAAATGCACTTTGTTCACTTTAGGGATTTTGGATAGTCTAGGTTTGAAAAATCATAACTCTTTCATCCGGACTGATCTAGGGAAGAACAAAACCTTGTTTTAAAGATATTTTGACACACCTTCAAAGAAATTTATTATAAAATTCACAAAAAATCTTTTGGGATTTTAAAATAATTTTTCAATTTGTAATAGTGATGTTGCCAACAGGGGACAAAGCAAAGCAGGGGATATTTTTTTATATTTCTTTGTGTTTTCAGGCCCAATCTTGGGTCATTAATATTCAAACATCCATGACTGAAGAGAAAGAGTAGCATGAGTGTCACGAACTCATTTGCATAGCCTCAAAGTATTTTGGGATGATGAAATAGCCCATTGATCATACCACTCAAGGTTTTGACTCAAAAACAAGGCATAAACATTTTGGGAACAAGTGTAAGGCCATTTTCATTACAAAATTAGAAGATTTGAGCTCGTTTAACCAAGATTCTAGATATGGAAAACTTAATTTTGTCCAAGATATTTTGCTAACTTTAAGGAAAATGCCAAGTTCATGCTAATCCTCATTGGTTGAGGTTAACATGCTTGGCTTGGGGAGGTTTTGAAAATCAATTTTTGATAGCC
>JBBYHM010355581.1:5967-86662 GCA_038381775.1 Adansonia rubrostipa | reverse complement strand
TTTTCTTTTATGACATGATTACATCTGAAAGTATCTAACATGATTACATTGTGTAATCACACGATCAAGAAAACCCAGAAGTCATTGCTCATGATCTCCAACAGGTATGATGTCTCACTTTATGGACTGAGCTACTTTAATCATGTCATCCGCCTCTCGTTAAGCCATCTAAACTTGTTCAGTGAGGTGCTGATGTTGTTCTTGGTAGTTCAGATGTGCCTGGTCGATTGTTGCTTGCCAATCTAGTTCACGTTGCTCAGAAGCCCTTATTAGTTGATTGATATGACCTTGATGATCCTAAAAAGACTGTTCTAACTCTTGGATTCTATGAATGAGGGCTTCATTTTCAACCCTGGTGACTATCACATATCGTATTTAGGCCTCGAGTCTTTGAGTCCTTTGGTAGCTGTAAGCAAGAGCACGTTCCTTCATGAATTTTTCTTTATTGGTTCTGACTTCCTCTTTTTGTTGATTCAGCTCACAATTGAGAGTGGTAACTTTTGCTTCCCATTCGACTGATGTCTTGTTTATACGTCAGGACTTATTAGCTTTTTAGAGTGTTACATAATCCTTGTTTAGGCTTTCGAGGTCATCTTTGAAGCGATCCCTTTCTTTAATGACTCGATCCATTTCATCGCTCTTAAGATAGATATCCATCTCTAGCTGGCCCTTTTCCTCTTTAAATAGAGAGATTTCTTTGGAAAAGGATGCCTTTTCTCGCTTGATCTGTTTTCTAAGTAACTCGATCTCAGAAGGTGGTTTCTCTATTGGGTTTTGCAGTATCCCAGAGTTAGGTGGTGGTAATGGATCGTTGATACAGTGGAGTCTCCATTCTTTTTATCCAGGTGTGGTATAGTTTCCTCTCTAGTATCTTTCCCTACAATGGACTTTCTTCCAAGCTTGGAAAGCTAACTAGACTTTTGCTTTATAATTGGGCTATCCATATTCAAAATCCCAATGTCCCAAGTCTTTGAAGAACAGGATGAATTGCTAGCACTGGAACTGACGCAATATCAATAAAAGAACATAACTAGTATTTCCCTATAATCTCAGGAGCGGTACACAAGTACAGTCTCCACATCTGTACACAATCATTTGAGGAAACACCTATGGAACTCTTCACGTGATTTCTTCCTCCTTGATATTTCATAATTCCTTGACCTAATGCTTTTCTGTCTTATCTTGATGACATTCTTCCTCTAATGCCATCAAAAGAGGACTGATCTTGAAGAAAAAATTTTGCCTAACTATCCCTTTCTTAACACAAAGATGAACTAGGAGCCATATCTGGAGCAATAGGGCACACCTAATAAACCTTCCTGTTCCCATTCTTTTACAAAAGCTGAGGGCATGGATGGTTTCGGTGATGATAGTGGAAATAAGGTTAATGTTGCAACATAGGTGAGAAAAGAAATCTGTGACTGCCGCCTCTACATAACCTAAAGTCTTCAGGAATATAATGAGCCCATAGATTGCCAAAGCATAGACATCTTGAGCTTTCTTTTGATCAAAAATATTTATCATTGCCTCTTTCAAGCTGGCCTAAGAGATGCATTTGCTACTCCCTTTTACTTTAACGTAACTGTTAACCAATGCTTCCGTGACTCTAAGAATTTGCCTTAACCTTTTCTTGAACAGAGGAGGCGTTAGTGCCTTGCAGTAAATTTGATCTGATTTGGCCCTTTCTATGTTGAGCAAGGCTGTGTACTCATCAATGGAAGGGACTAAATCTTATTGGTTGAAGGTGACATATCGGTAGGCTAAATTCCAAAACTATGCCGTTGCTCGCAACAAGCCATCATCCAATTAAACTCGAAGTAAGAGAGTTATATCCTCATACTTTTTAGTGAAGGCTTCTTTTATGTTGCTATCCCAATTATCCCAAATGTGCTTCAGTTCTTGAAAATCATTCTGACGAAAATTGATCTTGACCTATTCATGCATTTCTAAGACGTAGTTAGGCTTTAGGATGTCTTCGTCTTGACGTTGGCAACCTTTTGACCATGTTCTGACATTTTCAAAGGATTTGATAGTTGAAATAAGCTGTTGCTCCATAAATGATGCCCCTTGCTGAACACTAAACTAGAATAATTGTCCCAAAATGATGCTAGTCATGATGGTTATGATGAAATGATGCATGCACCAAAACACAAACAAAGGGAAAATAAGTTAGTGGAACATATAGGAGACAAATGTAAGGAAATAAAGAATTTAAGAACATTAGAACAAAAAAAATCATAACATGTCTTAACCAAGATCCTGAGACAAGAAACAGGCAGCATTTCAACATACTAGGATGCAAGCCCTTCATGAGGTGATGCAATATCTTATTTTGATGGAAAAATAACTGACTAGTAGTAATATTCGTCCATCACCACTAGTGTAGATGAGCATTAAGCCATGACTCAAATAGCATAATGGCTTACAGTATGGACATTGTGAATGATGGTTTTTGTTCACCATCACTTATTTATACAAAGGTCAGCCTTTGTTCAGGTGACACAATGCCATGCCTTAATAAATGATAAAAATGTAGACGCGAGTGACAATTGTGTGCTTATTGTCACCTACATAATTATGGTAACTGAGAGTAAGGTTAGGAATGTTTCCCCAAGTGACCCTATTCTCTAGGAATTCTAGCAATGATTCAGTATGGTTTGACATGGTTTAGCTCATAGGGCTTACTCTATAAGGTTTAAGTTGATGCCTAAATAGGTTTCTAAATTGCTTCTTCATCCGATAAAGACAGTCGAGGGACCTCGATCCCAGACCCATCGCGGGTTTAGTAGAACAAGTTTGATCCGTTGGATGTATTTCCCTATGCAAATGCAGAGGGTTGCTCACAAGAGACAGGTAATTTACATCCGAGAAGTTATTGCCATGCCTATGCGGAGGGTTACTCACAAAGGCGAATAGCTTACTTCTTCCTATTGATTAGGTTATAACCATGCCATGGAGTTTGGCAGGACACTAATGCATATGCAAGTGCATGGTGTGTGACGGGGAAACAATTAAACCTTTTTGTTTACTATCGTATTACCATTTTTATTAAATTGATGATTATTCGAAAATGAGACAATCCTGACAATCATGCTAAACAAAAGATTAGTTGACAAAAAAAAATGGTCATAGTTAAATATTGATCAAAGATCGAAAGAATTGGGAACCTAGCAAGACACGGCTAGTTATTGGCCTAACTATCTATACTATCTCCAGTGGAGTCGCCAAGCTGTCATAACGTACCCCAGGGTGGATCCTCATGGATCTATTGGTGCGCACGACTTAAAACATTTTTCTGACTTAGAAATATCTTTTTGACTGAGACTTTTCTTTTATGATATGATAAGAACGAGAATATACAAATTCTTGACTTGTGATACAGTGAAAGGGACCATAATATGAATCGCTCATCTTATTGGTCTCAGATCACCATCACAAAATGGCCAACACTTGGAGTCACCACCAATAATTTCGGGCTAGGCATGATCGGATGCCTATTAAAACCTATGTTTTAAGTTACGAAACTTAAAACATCGATCTTGTGGTCTATGTAGTACAAAGACTCATCATTTAGGTTTGTGAGTTGGTTACGCATGATGAGGTACGAACCTCATCCAGATGCCCAAAATCGGTACCATGCTAGCTATGTCTTATCTCAATTTTAATTCTTTCGATCTTAACTTGTCATTACTTTGATATAACCCTTTTTAATGCATGAATCTTATAGAGATATAAATCTAGGTTTTAATGAAAAGGATGTAATCTCATATATGCCCTGCAAAGATGGGGAATATGGAGATTTTCAATAAATGACCTTTGGATTTTACTTTGAAAATGGAATGTTCCACTTTGGGCACTGGAGAGATACCCACGCTGAACATTACCTTTAATTTTATTTGAAATGATTTGAAAACATAAATGCAAATAATCATCGCAAAGAAATCACATTAGTGAGGTAACAAATGAAGCAACATAACATGGATCATTCAATGCAATGAAAAGGAATGAAGTATTGGAATTTATATCACAGTTGTCATCTAGTATTTGGCAATAACCGAATCAATAATTTTCAAGATACATCTGGGTTCCTTGATTAAACAGGGTTTATTTGACATATTCATAGGAATCCAAGAAGGAAAAAAAGATTAATTGTAGTTGAAAGACAGGGTTAGAGTATCCCTTCAGAAAGATGGGGTTGGATTATACCTGTGGATGACAAATAATTTTGACAAAGAAAGATTTTTAGATCTTGACAATTTTAAAAAATGGGGTTGGAGTATCTCCTCAGAAGATCGAGGTTAAAGTATCCCCATGGATGACAAATCATTTTGACAAAGGAAGATTTTTCAATCTCGACAATTTGGAAAAGCAGAGTTGGAGTATCCCCAAAAGTGACACATCTGGCACTTTTTAGAGAATTTAAGTTGGAAAATGTAAATTGACAAAACTTTATGATTTAGAAAATGATTAAGCATTTTGATGACTTTTGGCCAAAGAAATTATTATGAATGAGGACGGTAAAGATGTAAGGTATGTTTATGCCTCGATACAAGCTTGTGGGAGGTCAAAGCATGTTCTCGAGGCTGATCGGGGTGTTATGGTGACATTCGAATGTCTAAAAATGAAGCTCGAGAAAACAACTTAATTTTGACCATAACCAAAAACTGGGGATAGTATCATGATATCCTATTTATTCTAAATTGGTTTAAAGGCTATAAAGGGTGGACAAGACACTGTTAGAAAGAAAACTCAATGAGGGTTAATCTAAAAGTGTTCCCAATATCCTAAAAAGTCACTTTCCATGGAAATAAATTTTCAAGTTCAGATTGATTATACTGCTAGCAAAGCATACGAGGGATAAGGCATCCAAATCCTAAACTACTGTAACCAAAGGCCATAATAATGCATGAAAATCCTAAGAGGGTGATGGAAGCATGGAGAGCTCACTAAAATGATGAAGGTGCTGAAAAATAGAAAATGAAAGTGATAAAGGTGAGAAGTTATGCCAACAAAACTTCACTTTTTGACAAAATAATTGGAGCAATAGAGATGGCTTGAATTTCCCTCTTTTACTTGTTGTTAATAAGCAAGAAAAAGAGAGAAATAATGAGGTTTTGGTTTTGGTATGGATGAGGTAATTTTTGGAGTGTGTGATGGTTGGGAATTAGTGTTTTGGGGCTGTTTTTGGGTGGTGAGTGAAGAGCTACGAGATTTGGTTTTCTTGGTGTAGGAATGTGTTTTGGAAGCTGAAAATGAGCTAGAATCTAACCCTTCTAGCTAAGATATAAGTGGTCTATTTATACCAGCATTTTGGAGCTAATTTAGAGGTCTTTTTGGTAATTTCTCAAGGGGAGACAAAGTGGTGTCAGCTTGGTGGCTATAGAGTGGCTGTAGGGAGCAACTTCTACCAATGTGATGGACATAGGGTGGCTGGTTAAATGCTGAAATGACAGTAAATAGGGTGGTTGATGGTGATCTTAGTTAACAAACTAGAGAGTAGGGTGATCATGTGACATTGACCTTTTTTATCTAATTTAGACTTCAAAAAAATGTTTTGATTAATTCAAAAGTCCAAATTCATAATGTGACATGGGTTTTGATCTTTTTTGATGCAAAGAAATAAGTTAAAATCGAGTTTTTGATCAATGGTGGATGAGTAAAAAATGCTCAGATCATGGAAAATTAGCCCAGTTGCTAAAAAAATTAGCCCAGATAAAATAAGGTGTCTACATACTTTGACCCCACTACTCTTAGGGGATAGTACAACCCCATTTTTACCTCAAAATGACATCGAATTTTCATTTTTGGGATACTATAACCCCACTACTCTGAGGGGATACTCTAACCCTACTTTTACCTTAAATCTAATATCAAACTTCCATTTTTGAGGATACTCTAACCCCACTACTCTGAGAGGATACTCCAACCCCGTTTGTACTTCAAATCTGATATCAAACTTTCATTTTCAGGGATACTCTAACCCCACTCTTCTAAGGGGATACTCCAACCCTGCTCTTCATATTCCTTATAAAATCTAAGCTTTTCTCCCTCTCAAGTCATCGAAACCTTTTTTTGCCTTATATTTCCACTGAATCCGGGTAAGTCTCAATGTTGTTGTCTCGGTTATTCATCAGTAATCGAAGACAACTACGAGATACATTTTGATCATCCCTCTTTTTATGTATTTTATATGTTTATTTTTGTGTGAATTTATTTATTATTTTCTTTCCGATCTTACTAATATGTTTACTCTTGTAAGGACCTTGAGCATTCACGCTTTAAAAAATCATTTTCAAAAATCACAAAATGATATCTCGTGTCGGTATCTTTCCAATGCCAGACATGATTTGATTTTTTTAACCCATCTGGAGATCATTTTCATTAAAAACTCCTATGTTTCTCACCTTTCCGAGGTGCATGGTGATAAAATTTTCATTAAAATCTAGACTCGTATCTTTACAAAATTTCATGCATTATAAGGAATTATATTTAAATAATGATAAAAAAAGAATTGAGGAAACCGAGATTCAAATAAGATGTAGTTAGATGGTACTGATTTTTAGGCATCATGGAGGTGCTAATCCTTCCCTACACATAACCAACTCCCGAACCCAAAATAATGAATCTCTGGTATTATTGTCAACAGGCATCCAGTCATGCCTAACTTAAAATGATCGGTGGCAACTCCAAGTTTATGGCCACTTCATGGTGGCCATCCAAGACTAGTCCAATGAGTGATTCGTCCGATGGTCTTTTACTCCTTCATGTCAAACACCAAAATATTTTTTAAGTTGAGCATGCTTTGGCCCTTCGGATCATTCGAAGTTCGTAAAGGCCGGGCACTTGGAACGTCGATAGCTTGGCGACTCCATTGGGGAGAAACTTAGAGAGTTAGGCCTATGACTAGCTATGTCTTGCTTGGTCCTTGATTCTTCGATTTTTATAATTATTTATATATAATTTCTTTTTTTTGCCTTCTTATCTTTTACTTTTTATGCCTTTATTTTATGATTCTTTTTTTAGGGATCGCCTTCTTTTTGAATGAATATTGATTTGAATAAGTATGGTAATACAGAGTAAAATAAAAAAGGTTTAATAGTTTTCCTGACACATACTGTGCACTTTCATTTTGCATTAGATTCCAGCCAAACACTATGGTGAGGCTAGGATCCTAATTATTAGGAGGAAGTGAGCCATCTGCCTTTATGAGTAACCCTTCAAATAGGCATAGCAAGACCTTCCGGGATGTAAATTACCTATGTCTCTTGTGAGTAAAGCTCCGCATTTGCATAAGGAAATGCATCGACCGGGTCGAGCCCAGGATCAGGGTGCCTCGGCTGTCCTTACCAGATGGAAGAACAATTCGGATACCTATTTAGGTGTCAACTTGAACTCATATAGTGAGCCCTATGAGCCAAACCATGTCAAACCATATTGGAATGCTGATAGAATAACTTAGAGAATAAGGTCACTCAGGGAAACATTCTTTACCTTTACTCTTGTATACCATATTATATAAGCGACGATAGATGAACATCATCACTCACTTTTGTCATGTTTTTTTCGATCATTTCTTTAGGGTATGCTGTAATGTTCTATGGCTCACCCTTCTTTAGTAAGTGGGTGATGATGAGTGAACGTTCACACCTACGATGCCAAAAGTTTATAATCTGACCAAAATAAGTCACCATGCTGATGACTTAACACAGATATCGACGAATGAATGTCATAGCTTATTTAGTCATGCCCATCTTTACGTGATATTGTATCACCCCGTGTAAAGGCAATTTTAGCGTAGATACACTATGATGCTGTCCGATTATCATGCTTGCCCCTATGCATCATATCATCTATTCTTGGGGCAAACTTCTACGTGGCATTTTCATTTTGTTTCTTTTATTCTTTTTGTGTGCTTATTTCTTTGCACAGCTGCTAACTTATCGTTTCTTTTTGTTCTCTTTTGCATGCATGCATGCATCATTTCATTATTAATATTGCCATGGAACAACTAGCCAATGGTACAGTGTTCACCAAAGGGTGTCTGTCATGGAGCAACGGTCCATCTCAGAGTTAAAAATTTTTAAGGAAGTTCGAGCTTGGTCCAAGCAGTGACAGCATGAAGATGGGGACATCCTAAATCCCAAGTATATCTCGACAGGGCACGAAAAAATCAAAATAGGGTATCATTAGAGTGACTAGAAAGATCTAAAATATATATGGACCAGTTAGGATAGTACTAAGAAGGAATCATTCACGAAGAGGTACGGGGACATTGCCTTTTTACCCTAGGTCCATTTAGATGTTAATCTGTTGTAGGTCGCATCCCAATTTTGGAACCCCACATATTGATGTTTTACCTTCAGCTATAAGGATTTGACCCCCACAGTAGAGGAATATACCTTGCTACTCAACATCGAGAGGGTCAAGACTAATAGAATATATTGTAAGCTGTTGAACCCTTTAACTTTTAAGAAAAGATTGGCCGAGATTCTCAATGCACTCGAGATATGGATCAAGGGTCAAATCAAGAAGAAAGGAAACGGTGAGTGCATTTCATGGGCTAGTTTAAAAGAAGTAATGGCAAATACCGTCGACGTTTAGAAAATGCAAGATATATTCGCTCTGGTGATACATGGCCTAGTCAATTTCCCGAAGGTGCTAGGTTATGTCAAAGCGACGGTGGCAGATCTCATTTTTCGATTATGTTGCAACATTAAACTAGCACCTGCTATTATCACTAAAACCATCCAAGCCCTTAATTTTTGCACGAAAATAGGGATAAGACATATCATTGGTTATGCACCTATGCTTCACCTGTGGCTTATTAGCCACCTTTGCCTGGAAGAAAAGAAGAGGCCATGCAATTTCTTCCCTGACTTCAGTCTTATCTCTAAAGTCCTTGAGAAGAAATGGCTTCACAAAAAGTCTGACAAACAATGGATCCATAAATTTCAAAATCTTAAGGGATTAAAGTGACATGGAAGGCTGCTTGGTTCTCACCATAAACCATTTTGTACAGATGTAGGGATTATAATTGTGTGCCACTTATTGGGTTATGGGGAAGTACTAGCTACGCACCTTCTAGTCCCTCGACAATTTTTGTGTCGACAATTTATCCCTTTTGTTCGAGACCTAGAGGCATGTAACCTTGAATATGGTGGGCCAGATTATAAGTAAAAAATTCAATTAGCCTTCCATGCTTGGAGACAAACTCATTGCATGGAAAGACACTAAAGAGGAAATAGTATAACCCTAGGGTATAATGAATGGAAGATACGTCACATTAATGATACCTTGCCTCTGTCCACTATTGTATCTGTATATGAAAAATTCCCTTCTGAAATTTAACTACTTAGATGGGAATTCAAACAAGAAAAGACAACCCTTACCAAGGAAATTGCTCGCTTAAAGGAGGAAAAGAGTCAATTAGAGATGGACTTTATCTATGTGGAGGTGAGGTAAAACAAGCTAATAAAGAGAAGAATCATCTTAAAAAAGATCTCGAAAGTCTAAGGAAAGACTATATGGTCATCAGTAAAGAAAGCAAATCATGATGCCAAGGCAGGTCTTTAATTGAATGGAGAACAGAAATTGCCACCCTTGAAAAATAACTACATCAGTGGAAAAAAGAGGCTAAAGATAGTAAAGAGAAGCTTGTTAAAGCTTGAACCCTCGCATCAACTTATCAAAAGAGAAATGTATGGTTAGAAGCTCGAGTTCGAGATTTGAGAGCAAATCAAGTTGAGAATGAGGCATTAACTGTCAAGGTTCAAGGCTTAAAACAATCCTTATAAGCTCGCCAAAACTAAGCAGATGAATAAGTACGGGCCTTAGAATAGCGGAAGCAAGAATGGCAATAAATATTTGATCAGACACGCCAAAATTATCAAACTTAATTTCACCATCTCACTGAACAAATTTAGGCAGCTTAGTTGAAAGCCAAATATATGGTGGTTGGGGCTTGATCTCTCGCATGGAGCATCTTGCCCACTAGAGCTCACTAACAAGAACCATTGTTTTTCTTAGAACATATGATTAAACAATGTAATCATGCTAGACATTTCCAAATCTAATCATATGTATTCAAGACTTTGATTGCTTCAATGAAAGACGTTATTGGTGGAGCTATTTCCTAATCCAATTGTCCCTCTTGCATTTGAATCAATAACAATTATTCTTTTTTTGCTTTGCATCAATAACATATTTATTTTTCTATTTCATGAATTCATACCCATCTTCATGTCATGTCATGACACATTCTAATGGTCTAATCCATCAATAATCTAAAGTAAAGGTGTCCCAAAACATAGAATCTTTAGCTCAACATCGCTACAACACTTGTACCCATCATAAAGCCATGGAGAATGATCATCAATCCTGCATTGAGAGACTTGAACTCATGTATAGAGAATCTCAAGAACAATCGGCCTATAAGAATGAAGAACTTCAATCTCAAATGGCAAAATTGACAAAACTATTGTCCAAAACTTTAAAAGATAAAGGAAAAACGAGCACCATCGACATTGGCAAAAGACCGACTAACTTTGAAAGTAATTTGAATGGTGGTACCAAGGCTAGTAATGTGCATGAGTAGCATCCCTCGATAGCAAGAATTCTATTGACTTAACCATTCATTTATCTAGGCTCTTTGCCTGCTATACCTATAGTACCAGATCTTGATGAAGAAACTGAATAAGAAAGGGTAAAAAGGTTTTCAAAAAATGATGAAGACTTAAACAAATACCAATCTTTAGAGAAATATCTTTGAGCTATTGAGGGAAGAGATAAATTTGGAATTGTAGATGTGAAAGCTCTAGGACTAGTCTCTAGTCTCATCATTTTGCATAAATTTAAGGCGCCAGAGTTTGCAAAATATAATAGGACCATAGATCCCACTGCCTACCTTTAGATGTATTGTCCCAAGATGACTGGGTATAAGGAAAATGAAAAATTGCTAATCCACTACTTCTAAGACAGTTTAACTAAGGCAGCTTTTTGGTGCTATATAGGGCTAGACCCTATAAGAGTTCAAACATGAATAGATCTGGCTCGTGTATTCCTTGACCAATATAAACACGTATCTGACTGGGCTCCAAATCACCTCTCCTTCATGAACATGGAGAAAAAAGACTCTAAGAGTTTTAGGCAATATGCCCAAAGATGGAGGGAAGAGGCAGCTTAGGTTCAGCCTCTATTAACTGAAAGAGAAATGATAGTTATGTTCTTAAACACTTTGAAAGCTCCTTACTGTAAGAAGTTGGTGGGAAACATTACGAAGAATTTTGCTAATATGGTAATATCAGGGGAGATGATTGATAATGCCATCAACAATGGGAAAAATCTATGGGAGAATCATCTAGGTCAATTAAGAAATCAACAAGTAAAGAAAAGGAAAAAGAAATAAATGCTGTCAGTTGCAGCACCGCAAAATTCCTTCAAAATCTAGGCTCAACTCAAGGGGTATATGCCCTAAGTATGTTGTATCTGGGTTTTAGCCCTTACCAAATGGCACCAGCAGTTCACTCTACTGGGATTGCTCTAATAGTCACCTTCATACCAAATCCTATTTAAAACACTCCTCTAAGCATGCAACCTTCAGCACGAATAATGCCAGAGCCCCAAGTAATCATCAAGCACCCCGAGAAAGGAAACATTTTGACCTTTTACCATACTCATATAAAGAAATCTACAATCACCTATTAGCTTGCCAATTGGTCACCCCAGTGTTCTTAGACTCAAAATCTCCACCATACCCCAGTTGGTATAATGTGAATGCTTATTGTGAATACCATGCTGGAGCACAGGGACACTCAATTAAGAATTGTACCTCATTCAAAAGAAAGGTGCAGGGCCCACTAAAAAAGAGGCATAATCAAAATAGAGGAAAAGCCCAGACCAAATGTTTGGGCCAACCCACTCCCTCATCATGCTGAACTGAAGGTAAATGCCGTGATTAATGGGAAAGCCTATTAGATCAAAAGAGATGTTAGAGTGCTTAAGATGCCAATGATTAGAGTGTGGCAAGCATTTAGGAAGTTTGGGATAGTAATCCCAAAAAAGGAATTCACGGAGTTCTCTTACTGCTACTGTGCTCAAGAGCATGATTTACAGTAATGTTCATTATGCTTGAAAATGGTCCAAGGAATAATGGATCTATCCGAGATAGAATTCTATGAGGAATGTCATGAACCAACTTATCCATCTGTTAACATCATCGAAGAGGAGAAAGCAAATGGCAATGGCATCCTGATTTGCCATTCTCTTATAAGTATGGAGAGGCGACCAAATGAAAGCTTTAGGCATTATGCTTCTACGTAGATGGAAAAAGCTGCCCAAATTCAACCACTATTAACAGAGAAGGAAATGATCATTAGGTTCACACTACAGTCATCGTATTATTAAAAAATGGCAAAAAAACCCTAAAAAACTTTACAAACGTAGTCATACTTTGTAAGATGATGGATAAGGCTTTGAAAAAAGAATCAAATAGGGGCAAGAGGAAAGAAAAAGTCAAAACAACACAACAATTGAGGTTTAACAAAAGAGCCAATTCATTTCAAACCCATGGAGAAGTGGACCTAGAAAGGTTCATTACTGAGCAAGATTGCGAGATCCTAAAAAATATGGAAGAGCTCAGAATGCTAATGAGCACATTTTGGCAAATTTAGGTACAGGCTAAGTTAGTTAATGGGGTTGAGAAGAAAGAGGAAAGAGTTGGTAACTTTTGTGATTTCCATATAGTATATGGTTATACCCTTCAAATGTGTAAAGAGTTTCGTGCCATGGTCTAAAGAATGATGAAGGAAGGCATCATCGAATTTTATTATGAGAAGCAGGCATTGACTAATCAACCTGTAGATGCACTTCCATCCATCAATGCCATAGAAGGGGATGAGGACAATCCCTTCTATGGCATCGAAAGACCACTGATCTTGTATGATAATTGACCACATCCTCAAATTACTCTTGCCCTATCTGCACCAAGGATGGTTATTCAATTGCCATATTCATTCTCCTACGAAGACAACAAGGCTGTTCCCTGGAACTATGAGAGTAAAACTTTGATTATCAAGGAATCTAGTTAATAAACCTTAAATATTGATCTTTTAAGGGTAAGTCATTTAACTGGAAGTGGTAGAGGTTATGCGCAACCAGCCTTAAGAGAAGAAGCTCAATAAGAAGATACTAGCTAAAATCTTAAAACACTTAAGTATACAACATAAGAAACCCAACAAAACCATAAACCTTGGGATAGAAGAAGACCGAAAGGAAGTTAAAATTGGAACCTTTATAAAACCATCAACCTAAAACCAACTGATAAGCCTTCTCCAAGAGTTTTAAGAAGTGTTTGCCTGGTCTTACTAGGATATGCCTAGGTTGAATACTGACATCATAATCTATAAACTTCCCCTCAAAGTGTAAACCTGTAGAGCAAAAGCTTAGAAGGATAAAACCCGAGATGCTGCTAAAGATTAAAGAAGAAGTCAAGAAATAATTTGAAGCCAGATTTTTTGAAGTCGCCAAATACCTTGAGTGGGTGGCCAATGTAGTCATTGTCCCTAAGAATGATGGTAAGGTACAAATGTCCATAGATTATAAGGACTTGAACTGAGCTAATCCAAAAGATAATTTTTTACCCCATATCGAAACCCTAGTGGACAACACCACAAAAAATAAGCTTATTTCTTTCATGGATGGATTTTGGGATACAACCAAATCAAAATAGTGACTAACAACATGGAAAAAACCACTTTCTGATCCATATGGGAACTTTTTGCTACAAAGTGATGTTTTTCGGGCTTAAAAACATTGGGGTAACTTATCCAAGGCAATGGTGACATTATTTCATAACCTTATGCATAAAAAGATCATAGTTTATTGTGGACGACATGATCGCTAAGATGCCTAGAGAGAATGAATATGTAGCCGATTTGTGAAAGCTCTTCAAATGCCTTCACAAATATTAACTCAAGTTAAACCCTACTAAATGCACATTTGGTGTCACATCTAGTAAGTTATTAGGCTTCATTGTGAGTGAAAAAGGAATAAAAGTGAACCCCGATAAGGTTAGAGCCATTCAAAGCCTTCCACTACCTCAAACCCCAAAAAAGATGAAAATTTTTTTAGGAAGATTAAATTATATGCCCAATTTATATCTCAATTGATCGATAAATGTGACCTGATCTTTCAGCTACTTTGTAATCAAAATCTTAGAGAATAGAACAAAGAATGTCAAGAAGCCTTCGATAAAGTCAAGCAATATTTTTCAAGCCCTCCAGTACTTATGCCCCTAATCCTAGACAGACCTCTAATTTTATATCTATTAGTTTTTTATATGGCCAGTGTATTAGGCTAGCATGATGATTTAGGAAAAAAAGAACAGGCTATCTATTATTTAAGCAAGAAGTTCACATAATGTGAAAATAACTACTCAATAGTAGAAAGGCTATGTTATGCTCTAGTTTGGACAGCAAGGCGATCAAGACAATATATGCTATACCACACCACGTGGTTGATCGCCAAACTAGATCCTGTCAAATACTTATGTGAAACCCATGTATTGTCAGGGACGTTGGCTAGGTGGTAAGTCCTACTTTTTTGAATACGATATTTATATGTGAATCAAAGGGCCATTAAGGGTAGCATAATTGTAGATTTCTTGGCTAGTCGAGCAATGGATGATTATCAACCTTTGGACTTCTAATTCCCCGATGAAGACCTAATGTGCATATCTAAGGTGAGAGATGCAACCGATAGTGATTCACCTTGGAAAATGTTTTTTGATGGTGCTTTAAACGTATTGGGGCATGGAATTAGGGCAATTTTAATCTCACCTGAATGAAGCCATTATCCTTTCACTGCAAGATTGAGCTTCGACTACACTAACAATATAGCTGAATATGAGGCTTGCATCATGGGCCTCCAAGCTGCCATCGAAAGGGGCATCCAAACTTTACGAGTGTTTGTAGACTCAGCCCTTGTCATTTACCAATTGAAAGGGGAATGGCAGGCACATAATGCCAAACTAACTTATTATAAAAGTTTAATCTCAAAACAGAGAAAAGAATTTGATGATGTTAGCTTCTGATATTTACCTCAGGAATAGATTCAAATTACTGATGCCTTAGCCATCTTATCATCCATGTTTAAGGTCAATCGAGAGTCAGACGTCACCCTTATTCAGATGAGCATTCATTCAACACCGGCATATTACCAGAATATCAAAGAAAAAAAATGGTTTGCCCTGGTATCATAACATCCTTAAGCATATAAAAAATCAGCAATACCGAGATTATGCCACAAAAAATGATAAAAGAACCATATGAAGAATGGCTGCAAACTTTATTTTAGATGATAGAGCACTATACAAGAAGAGTTGGGACCAAGTATTACTCTGATGTGTGGATGCCTCCAAAGCCAAAAGAATCCTCAAGGAGGTCTATGAAGGGATTTATGGTATGCATGCTAATGGCCATGAAATGGCAAAGCAAGTCATGCGATCGAGCTACTATTGGTTGAGTCTAGAAAGGGATTGCATCAACTATGCTTGTAAATGCCATAAATGCCAAATCTATGCGGACATGATTCATGTCCCACTGACACCTCTACATGTTATGATAGTTCGATGACCGTTCTCTCTTTGGGGCATGGACATGATTAGATTGATTACCCTCAAGGCTTCTAATAGGCATCACTTTATTTTGGTCGTAATCAATTACTTCACCAAATGGGTAAAGGTAGCTACTTATGCCAATGTCACTAGATCCATCATGTGTAATTTTGTGAAATCGGACATCATCTCTAGATATGGTCTTCCCAAGGAAATCATTACTGATAATGCACATAACCTAAAAAATAAGATAATGCAAGCAGTCTACTTTCAGTTCAAGATTCAGCATCAAAACTTCATCCCATACTATTCGAAGATGAATGGGGCAGTTGAAGCAACCAACAAAAATACTAAGAAGATAGTTGAAAAGATGGTTGAGACATACAAAGATTGTCATGAAAAGTTACCTTTTACTCTATATGCTTATAGCACAGCCATGCAAACTTTTATAGATGCTGCTTCATTTTCCTTGGTCTACGGCATGAAAGCTATCCTACCTATCGAGGTTGAAATCTTTTCCCTCAGAGTTTTAATGAAGTCATAACTTGAGAAGGCTGAATGGGTTAAATATCAATTTGAGCAACTTAATCTTATCTAAGAGAAGATAATCAAAGCCATCTGTCATAGGTAGATGTATCAAAAGCACATGATGAGAGACTATGACAGAAAGGTCTGTCCTTATCAGTTCTAAGTAGGTAACTTGGTGCTTAAGCAAATTCTGCTAATCCATAAAGATGGTGGTAGAAAATGGACCCCAAATTGGGAAAGACCATACGTGGTGAAGCATGTATTCTCTGGAAGAGCTTTAATCTTAACCAAAATGGATGGCAATGACCTGCCCAATCCTGTGAACTCTGATTCTGTAAAAAAATACTATGCCTGAAAAGAATTAGGATGAAAACCCGTAAGGGCATTCTATTACTACTTTGCCCACCATTTTCTAAAAAAATAACAAAAAAATAATAAAATAACAAAAAAATCAACTTAAGTTGAAAACCCGAAAGGGCCACTTAAGTAACCAAGACCAATCTTCTCTATATTCATAACTCTGACTAAGACACCAAATCATAACTTAACCCATTTGTTCTATGCTGACCAAACCTCATCCACACCTGTACTTGGAAATGAAAACTAACCAACTTTAAGGCCTCCATTCCACCATGGGGCAATCTGAGGAATCTTTTTATGATTTGGCTAACACTATAAGGATCATTTTCTCAAGACAAAGTCTCCGAAAGCACTTAGTGGAAAATTTTTGTCATCGACATCGAAGCCAATCATCTAGGAAGACTTCTTTTGACTCTTTTGTATTTCAAAAATTTTTAATCGAATGAGAATACAATTGTTTGATTTCTAGCAAAACCCTTTTATAACCCTGTATTTCATGTTGCATCATGTTTATCATTTAATTGATAATGCTTGATAAATGAACAAAACTAAAAATAGGATTTCATAGCATTGCTGGGAAAGATTGAACTTTACAAGAAATTCTGTTAGGTCTAGAGACAAAAAAAAACTTTAGGGATATGGTTGGTCCTACTTTTTTTGATCTTGTATCCTGAAAAGTGTTCAAACTTTACCCTTAAAAAAGCCTATCATGAAAAAGAAAGACTAAAATCCTACTTGGATTGGCACCCAAGGTTCAACATATTTGAATAGTCAAAGAGGTTCTTTAAAGTTAGAATTAGCAAAGAAGCACCACTTATGTTTGCTAACAAACTCTTTATAGCTAGAGCCTTCCAATATGAATCATCTGATTTCACAATCCTTTTATTACCATCAATTGGTCATCAGGAAAAGAAGCCACCCTATCAGATGTGAGAAAGATCCAAAATTGACGGATTATGCCTTTGGAAACACCACTTTCACATCATTTAAACACGCATACACATTCTCATGCACTTTACAAGATTTAACATCTTTTATGTACCTATCCCTGTAGAAAAGGTAAATCAGTAAAGAGTATAAGGTGTGACTTTTTGTTTCCAAAAAGCTCAAAAAATCTTAGGTAAGTACCTTCGACATCATAAGCTTATTGAAAGTCACCCAAGAAAAGTATCTAATCTCAACACCAGGACATTTTTTTTATCCTCAAAGAGCAGGACATTTTCTTTTCTTGTCCTCAAAGAGCAAGACATTTTCCTTTTTTATCCTCAAAGAATAGGACATTTCCTTTTCTTATCCTCAAAAAGTAAGACCTTTTCTTTTCTTTGTCCTCAAAGAGCAAGATATTTCCTTTTTCTTTCTTTGTCCTCAAAAAGCAGGATATTTTCTTTTTTTGTCCTCAAAGAGCAAGACGTTTCATTTTCTTGTCCTTAAATAGCAAGACCTTTTTTTTTTTTATCCTCAAAGAGCAAGATGTTTTCTTTCTTTGTCCTCAAAGAGAATGACATTTCCTTTTCTTGTTCTTAAAGAGTAGGACATTTTTTTTGTCCTTAAAGAGCAAGATGCTTCCTTTCCTTGTCCTCAAAGAGCAGAACATGTTCTTTTTATCCTCAAAGAGCAGGGCGTTTCCTTTTCTTATTCTCCAAGGGTAGAACATTTTCCTTTTGTCTTCAAAGAACAGCACGTTTCCTTTTCTTATCCTCAAAGAGCAGGACCTTTTTTTTCTTGTCCTCAAAGAGCAGGATATTCTTTTTTATCCTCAAAAAGCAAGATATTTTCTTTTTTGTCTTCAAAAAGCAGGACGTTTTCTTCTTTGTTTTCAAAAAGTAGGTGCCTCTTCTTTTAAGCCCACCCAAGCTGATGGCACCCCTTTCATTTTAGTCCTCGAAGACTAGGATGCATTTTTTTTAAGGCCATACAAGTTGGTGGCACCCCTTTCATTTTAGTCCTTTAAAAGCAGGACGCATTTTCTTTTTGTTTTAAGCCTACACAAGCTAGTGACACCTCTTTCATTTTAGTCCTCGAAGAGCATGATGCATTTTCTTTTTCTTTTAACCCCACACAAGCTAGTGACACCCCTTTTATTTTAATCCTCAAAGAGTAGGATGCCTTTTCTATTACGTTTTAGCCTACACGAGCTGGTGGCACTTCTTTTCTTTTAGTCTTTAAAGAGTAGGGCACCTTTTCTTTCCCACTTAAAAAGCAACCTAATACACTACCCAAATAAAATGGTGTCTATTTATCTTTGCCCTATTCCTAATACTTAGCAATGGTCAAAGAGGGGTAGCTGTAGACACCTTATTTTATCCGAACTAGTTTTCAGTATCTTAGAAGTTAGGTAAAAAGTGACAATAAAAAAATAAAAAAAAGTTGAGGGATGACTGCCAAATGACACGTCGCCCAACGATAAAGTTTTTTTTGGGGAAGGTCTAAAATGCCTCTAGATCGCCTTAAAGAAAAATGCAAAAATAAGGCATCAAAGGTTATTTTCAGTGTGTCATTAGAGTCGTTCAGGTGAGTATGCAAGCAATTTTCATCTTTTTGTGACCAAGATAAGACAACTCGAGCAACTTAAGGTATGTGTGGGTCATATAGGTGCTTAAACACTGTAACGAGGCTTTCATGTTACCAAAATTTTGAATTTCCATGTGTAATATCGATACATAAGGGTTTGGTATCGATACCTAAGGTATGGTATCGATACCTAGCATGATTGTATCGATACAAGTCTTGGCAGTAGCTAAAGTTATGATTTTTGGCAAAATGTATCGATGCACAAGCATGAGTATCAATGCAAGTCCATGGAGTATTGATACAGGGCTCTAAAGCCTTGAGACTGGAAATAATTTTTGTTTTTAGTATCAATACACACCTCATTGTATTGATATTCAAGAAAAAATTGCATTGTGTATTAATACAATATGCTTTGTATCGATACAGTAAGGTATTTTGCCTTGCTTGAACCATTTTTCTACCTTCAAAAATCTGATTCAAACATGTGTTTAGCACCAACAAACCATCATAAAGCATTACAAACCTTGACTGTGGGCCAATGACCAAACTTAAACAAGTTTAGGGCCTAAGCAACCAATGCCAATGGTTACTTTTAGAAGAGATATGGTGGTAAGAGGGTGGCAAGCATATCAGCAGTTGGGAGACTGTTGCAGCCTTTCTGATTTCTTTTTTAGCATGGCAGAACCAATGGCAATAAGGGTTCAAACTGAGCATGTTACTTGGATGTCTCTTTGTGCATAGAATAAAACCTAACAATGCCATTGGTTTGTCTCCTAAAGCCATTAGCTAAGCAAGAAGATAAAAAGAACCAGCTACCTCAGAAAAACAAAAAAGAGGGCCCCCAGCTATAAAAAAAACTCTCCAGCAATTCCAGAAAACTCTTCACCCATCCTCACAAATCCTTCAGCCATTCTCTGCCCCAAAAACACTTCCAAAAAACACTATTTTATTGACTTCCATACTCTATTCCCATATCTACCCTAAACCACCACTAGAAAACCTTTAAGAACCCAACTTTACACATATTTTGATCCTTATAAAGCCTCACCATCAACCATACCACCCAAAAGCTACTTCCTTTCATTCTTTTCTTGCTAAATAATAATAGCAAGGAGAAGGAAGAATTGAGCCTATAGCCACTTTTCTAAGAAAAATAGAAGTTTAAGTTTTTAGTATACACCCTCTACCTTGATCTTTATATTTTATGTTTTGTCATTAACATCATCTTAGTAAACCCTTTGTATGCTTTTATGGCCACCCTAGGACTCCTATGCATCCTTGTGGCTTTGGTTGTGGTAGTTTAGGATCTTAATGTTTTTCTTGGTGCCTGCTTGCTATTTGGTTAACTAAGCATGTTCCTTTGCATTTTCATCAACATAACAGCCTCTGTCCATGTGAGCTTGGCATGTTTCTTCCACATTCACATCTGTATCTCATTCTTAAGGCATGCATCTTAACATGTCATAAGTATGCCCATATATTTCCTAGCAGCTTAATAGGTTCCATGAAATAAAAATGCCTTTTTTAGCATGTTTATCCTAAGTATGTTCATGCATCTATATATCATCCATGTATTCTTTTTATCTTTTTTATAAAAAATGTCATCTTTGCTTGTACATATATGTTCTTTATGTTCTATATTATGTTTTTTGCACTTTGCTTGTTTGAATGCTAGAAAACCCGATTTCAAAAAAAAATCCCTAAGTTAAGCACATGTTATCTCCCACACATGGAGAATAACATGAGCTTAAGATTTTTATGAAGTTGGCTTTCAAACCTCGGAGGCAAAGCAAGTATTCAGCTCTGGATTCATGTAAGAATAAGTATAAGAATGCTAGTTTTCAAAAAATGAAATGAAGTCTTTTAGTTGAAAAATGTGAATCCTTGGTCCTTAGCCAAACACCCTCATGATGGCATGGTCAACGGGTTATTCCATCAACCCAAACTACTCTGGGATCATGGAATGAACTCATGACACCCATGTCAACCCCTTATCTCGGTTATGGATATTTGATCGTCCATGGCCAGAGCTCAACCTAATGAAAAACCAAAAATACTGAACACCTCTTTATTTTGTTCTAGTAGCACAGGAGTCTAATTTTGAAAAATTATTTAAAAGTAAAAAATGATTTATCTAGAATGTATTGGTATCTTTCCCTTGGAGGATTTCAAATTACCTTTCCAATGATATCTCATTTACCTTCAGATCATCTCGGATGAAATAGTTATGATTTTTTGAATCTTCACTATCTAGAACTCTTGGATCCAACAAGCAGTTTGCCGTTGGGCTGTTTCAGCCTAACAAACAACATTTTTGAATCCCTTGAACATTTTTTCCCATAAAGTTCATGAAATTCCCTTTTTGGAAAGGTATTATTCATATTTTAACAATTTTGGATGAATTTGAAATGATTTTTCAAAGTCCTTCATATATTTGCCTTGTACATGCTGCTAGTGTTAAGTCAAGTTGAAATTCAAAAATTAATTTCGCCTAGAAAATGATTTTCTAGGATTTTTGGAATATTTTTACATTAATTATCATCAAGTTATCTTTCCAGTGCTACCTTGTTTACCCCTTGGGAGCTCTGGATAAGCTCGAAATAAATTCAAAAAGAGAAACAATGCAATGATGCCCTTTGTTTCTAACCTAATGTCTGAAATACTTTTATCGAGGCATTCGAACATCTCATGATCTACTCAGCTCATTCCCTTGACCTAAGCCCTTAAGACTCGAACCAAGGCTAAATAGAAGATGAATATTTTAGCCAAACCTTTGGCTCCTAATTTTCAAAGATCCCCCTATCAAAAAATGACTTATTCCTCTTAAATGTCAAAATGTTTTATTTTTGGGGATACTCCAACCCCACTATTTTGAGGGGATACTCCAACCCAGCTTTTACCTTAAATCCAATATCAAACTTCCATTTTTGGGGTTACTTCAACCTCTTTATTCTGAAAGGATACTCTAACCCCGCTTTTACCTCAAAATGATATCAAATTTCCATTTTTAGGGATACTCTAACCCCACTACTCCAAGGGGATACTCCAACCCCGCTTTTACCTTAAATTCAATATCAAACTTCCATTTTCGAGGATACTCCAACACCACTACTCTGAGGGTATACTCTAATCCTGCTTGTTACTTGAAATCTAATATCAAACTTTTACGTTTGGGGATACTCTAACCCTACTCTTTTGAGGGGATCCTATATCCCCGCTCTTCATATTCTTTCTAAAATCTAAGCTTTTCTCCCTCTCAAGTCATCAAAATCTTTTTCTCCTTAAATTTCTATCGAATTCGGCTAAGTCTCAACATTATCATCTCGGTTATTCATCAGTAATCGAAGACAACTACGAGATACATTTTGATCATAGCTCTTTTTTATGTATTTTGTGTGTTTATTTTTGTGTGAATTTATTTATTGCTTTCTTTGCTATCTTACTAATACATTTTCTCTTGTAGGGACCTCGAGTTTTCATGTTTTAAAAATCATTTTCAAAAATTACAAAACGATATCTTGTGTCAGTATCTCTCCAATGCTAGACATGAAATATTTGATTTTTTTTAACCCATCTGGAGATCATTTTCATTAAAAACCCCTATGTTTCTCACCTCTCCGAGTCACATGGGTGATAAAATTTTTATGAAAAGTTAGACTCGTATCTTTACAAAATTTCATGCATTAAAGGGAATTATATTTAAATAATGATAAAAATGGAATCAAGGAAACCGAGATTCAACTAAGATGTAGTTAGATGGTATTGATTTTCGAACATCGTAGGGGTGCTCAAACTTCCATTTCGAGGATACTCTAACACCACTACTCTGAGGGGATACTCTAATCCCGCTTGTTACTTGAAATCCAATATCAAACTTTTACTTTTGGGGATACTCTAACCCTACTCTTCTGAGGGGATCCTACATCCCCGCTCTTCATATTCTTTCTAAAATCTAAGCTTTTCTCCCTCTCAAGTCATCAAAATCTTTTTCTCCTCAAATTTCTATCGAATTTGGCTAAGTCTCAACATTGTCATCTTGGTTATTCGTCAGTAATCGAAGGTAACTATGAGATACATTTCGATCATACCTCTATTTTATGTATTTTGTGTGTTTAGTTTTGCATGGATTTATTTATTATTTTCTTTCCTATCTTACTAATACGTTTTCTCTTGTAGGGACCTCAAGTTTCATGTTTTAAAAATCATTTTCAAAAATCACAAAACTGTATCTCGTGTCAGTATCTCTCCAGTGCTAGACATGAAATATTTGATTTTTTTAACCCATCCGAAGATCATTTTCATTAAAAACCCCTATGTTTCTCACCTATCCGAGGCACATAGGTGATAAAATTTTTATTAAAACTCAGACTCGTATCTTTACAAAATTTCATGCATCAAAGGGAATTATATTTAAATAATGATAAAAATGGAATCAAGGAAACTGAGATTCAACTAAGATATAGTTAGATGGTACTGATTTTTGGGCATTGTGGGGGTGCTAATTCTTCCCCACATGTAACCAACTCCCGAACCCAAAATAATGAATCTCTGGTATTATTGTCAATAGGCATCCAATCATGCCTAACTTAAAGTGATTGGTGGTGACTCCAAGTTTATGGCCACTTCGTTGTGGCCATCTAAGACTAGTCGAATGAGAGAATCATCCAACAATCTTTTACTTTTTCATGTCAAACACCAAAAATTTTTTAAGTCGAGCATGCTTTGGCCATTCAGATCATATGAAATTCTTAAAGGTCAAGCACGGGGAATGCCAACAAAGGTTATACTTTATCCTTAAAAATATGAATTAAAAGTTAATGAATTCGAAACTTTTTGGTAAGTGACAGTGTGAGAGAAGACATAGGCAAAAAGCTAAACCTCTATAAATCCAAGTGTTTGCTTCTTGATCCTTTACTTATTTATTTGTTTATTTCAATAATTTACGACTTTAAGTATCTCACTATTTAGATTTCTCTTTTTATAATTAAAGTTTTATTTGTAAAAGAATTAAGAGAAATTAATTCATCCCTTTTTGATTTTATTCACCATAACGTCTAACAATTGGTATCAAATCTTTATTTTTATTTTTACATGCTTAAAAACCTAAGCAAAGATTCTTGTTGAAGACTAAAGAAAACGTAAAATGGCTAGAGGGACATTCAATTATGAGGCCTTCTCTTTTCAATGGTGAAGACTACACCAATTGAAAAAAAAAAGATAAGGCTATTTGTCCAAGCCAATGATCATGAAGTATGGAAGATAATCATAAATGGTCCATTCATCCTTTTGAAGATGGTTGGAGATGAAAAAGTCCACAAAGAGGGAAGCAAATAGGATAAGAGAGATACTAAGAGCTTAACTCATTGCCAAAGCCATGCACATTTTTTTGTGCATTAAGGCCAAATGAGTACTACTGATGCAACAATAGAGATGCTGAAAGAAAACCTATAAAACAATAAAGATGAGACAGACCCGAAATTAGTGTCTGAGGGAACACTTTGATGCTTAAGTCAGTAAAAGGGTTATATGACAAGAATAAAGGGAAAACAAAGCAATTATAAGAGCTTATACCTTAGAAGTATTGATGTTACCTCCTTATATAGGCCTTCATAGAAGTTCTACTTGATGTGAGACTCTGAGCGAGTAAAGATCCAATGGCAATCAAACTTACCTAGTAATGTAAAAATGGAAATTATACAATTATCTTCGAATGCTTATCTCCTTAGAAGGATTACAGTTGCTGACTAGGTAATGAGAGGATATAACAATTGCCCTTAAGGATATGGGCAATTATAAAGTGCCTATTCACGTATTAAGATAATGTTTACTAAGGAAAATAGCAATCTAAAAGGATTAGGTTACCTCAATTATATCAAATAAAAATAAGTTAGTGGGTCAAACGATTTTGAAACTGGAATTTTATATTTAACAAATGGATCAGTGCATTAAATAAGGTTGGCATACAATTACAATGGAAAAATGACATGTGGCTTTACCTATAAACTATATGCAACACTTCATGGAATGGTTAAAGTACCTATATAAATAGCCCATGTGTCATTTCAACTCATACACCAGTGAAAAATCAAAATCCTTGCCTTTTACTTTTCAACTTTATTTCACGCGAAGATTGAGTTTTAGGTTCTATCATTGATTATTCACTGGTCTTTTAAGCTTTCCACCATAGTCTCTTTCATTGTAGCTTAGGTAAGAGTTTTTCTATTTTGTTATTACTCTCTATAGCTAGGTTTCTAGTTTATTCTGGTTTGGTTGTATTGTTTTATAATAAACCTAATTTTTGGTAAAGTCCATTAAGAGAAAAGGAAATTAGAGGTGAATGGCAGGGAAGTTATAAGGCAGATATTTATGATGAAAAATATGAACATCGATGAGAGCAGCGATCAACCATTTATTATTGTTAAAAAAGAGCTAGATGCCCCTACAAAAGGGGATAAGGCCTAAGGAATATAAGATACAAAAAAAGAAGGCAAAGAGATCTATTAGTGGAGGCTAGAGGGACGAAAGTGGGGAAGCATCAATTGGTGCAACATAAATGGATACCAGTGTGGCTGACGCCTTTGAGGGTAACATGGCAACTCTGAGAGAGATATTAATAGATGAAGGTTTTAATTTTAGGCAGTTTGAGATATCGAACCCCATATTTGGGTGACCTATAACTAGGGTTGAAGGAAACATCATGCTTTTTTACTTACACATTTTTTAGGGTGTTCAATCTTCCACTAGAACTTTTCTTTTGTGAAGTGCTGAACCAGTATAGAATATAGCCAAATCAGCTAAAACCAAATATGTGGGCAATGTTAGTGACATATTTCATTGTCTGTAAGGAAAAAGGTTAGGTTCTATCAGTTAAAGTGACACGGCACTTATTTTCGTTGAAAAAACAAGACAAGTGTTGGTATTATTTATAGTCTGCCACCAAGAAGATGATTATTAATATCCTTCAAATGCCCATATTGCCAACGAGCAATTTTCCTAGTGCAGAAGCGGTCAGCTATGGAGTAAGGTTTTTCAATCAAATGAAATTTATGCTCTCCCATGAGTAATTTGAAGGTCGAAATAAGTAAAGCTGAATTGGAACAAAAAGAAATTTTCTGTGGTCGCGAGTTCAAGTGTAAGGACTACTAAGTTAAAGAAAAATCTAGGAGTTTGTTTGGGTGTTAATTCTGTGAACCTATGAGTGAAAGGTGATTGACCTGTCAAATGTAGAAGTCAAAGGCACTTGGCAGCACATGGTAAGATTCATGTTCTATTGTATATATAATATTTATTTCTATTTTTTAACATAGTTTTTTTCTGTTTTAACATAGTCACCTTTGCAAAACCTCGATCAACATTTGGATTACCCCAACACACAACTAGCATTTTTGGATCACCCTGACGTATGACTAATGATACTGATCACCCATAATTATAGAAAAAGTCTTTAGTGGGTCAAATGTTGATCAACACTCAATTTTTATGGAAAAAAGTGTAGAGACATTAGATAGGACATCCGTTGCTATGGAGGGTATATATTGATAATATTTTTTTCCTAGAAACTTAGCGTTCCCTAACTTTAATTGTTTATTTTTTTTATGGGGATGGATCCTACACACATGCTACATTGGCTGCTCATAAAGGTAGTCGAGTGACTACCTTGAAGGCAAAAAAAAAAAAAAAAGCAAGCACCAGCCATGTAAGCCACTTGTGCGAAAGATAGTTACCTTTGAGCATCTTGTTCCTTGTTCAACCAAAACTGAGGTTGTTTCTCTGGGTGACTCCTCTACTGCAGAAGCTACCACTATCACAAAAAGTCGGGTAAAGGTTTTTTCTACTGAGATTTGTATAGGCTTTTGACCATAGCTGTCTTGCCCCTCAAGCCTACGATGCCATCAACTAGAGTGAATGGATCTACTTCAAGGAGTATTAACTTACATCTTTGGAGGCACAATCTAAAATTTAGTGCTGCGGTGTTAAGCGATGGTGAAATCGCCTATAGGTGAAAGAATATGATTGTGTGCTCATTAAACATGAAGTTTTTAGCGATGCGAAACTCGGTTACAAATGCTAAATCTATTTTGGCTTGCATAGTAGAGGTGAATTTTTATTCAGTCCATAATATATTTTTTATATGTTTTCATTTCTAACTCTTATACCTATAGGCATTGCATAATCAAGTGGGTCTCACTCGATAGATGTACTATCTCCACTATGCATGAGCATTTATGAAAAGAAGCAACAATGAACAAGGCCAAGGTGAGCATGCTTCAAGCAAGAGTTGATGAGCTGACCCTGGAAAAGCATGTTTTCGAAAAGCATATGAAGAAATCTAAAGAAGAGACGACAAAGCTAAAGTTTACTCCAAGAAAACAAAGACAAAGCTTGAGTCAACGATTGTTGAAATTGAGAGGTTATCTAAAATGTTAGAGGAGTCACAAAAGGTTTATTCAACGCATGATTTTGAGTTAATGTCTACCACAACTAGAATATCTAAGTTGGAAATGCAACTGATGGGTGCAGAGTCTCATATGCAAAGTGAGCTTAACACACAAAGGGAGGCTCTACTAGACCAAATAATGGCATGTAGGAGTAAATATCTATAGAGCATCCTTTATGGAGTATAACTTCTTCAGAGTCCATTAGACTTAAAAAATTGAAGCTCAGCACCTTTCCTCTAGATTTTGACATGCTGATGCCTTCTCAATAGTGAGTTGAGAAAATATGCATAAAAAATAAAATTTTTATTACCCTCACTCTAGAAGAGGAGACTGAATAAGAGGAATCAGGCAATGATAGGGGTAAGGAAATAAAGCAGTCTGGTGAACCAATAGATTTAGGTTCTTCTTCATTTTTTTTAAGACTTGCTTCTTCTTAGTTTTTTTTTAAGACTTTGTAATTCTTTATTGGCAATAAAAGTTTCTTTTATAAATTTCGCTATTTGCTTGGCATGTGGTAATTTTGCTGTGTTTTCAAGTAGACTATACAAGGTCCTATTAGAGTAATGTCTATATATCACTTTTTTTAGATCGTGTGAGGCTTTATTGCATTTAGACCATGTAAGGTTTTTGTTGTTTTTAGACTGTGAGGTCGTTGCTTTTAAACTGTGTGAGGTCATTGTTTTTAGACCATGTGAAGTCGCTGTTTTTAGACCATGTGAGGTGTTGTTTTGGCTAACGTTAGCCTTTAATGGTTCAAAGAGATTGTAGGATATTTGTATGGCAAGTAAAAACTTAGTTGTAAAATCTTGAAGAATTTATTGCATGAAGCTTTATACATAATAGTTTTTTAGATGGATAGGATTCCATGTGTTAGGTAAATGTGTCCATCTCATATCCATTAATTGGTAGGCTCTGAAACTAATCACCTTTGCAATTTAATAAGGCCCTTCCCAATTAGGAGATAACTCCTTTCTTTCACCTACTGGTTGGCTTGCTTCGTAGTTTTTTAGGACTAGATCACTAATTCAGAATTGCTATGCTTTACTCTTTTTTTGTAATGCCTTGACACTTTGTGTGCTCTAATAGCCATGCATATTGTGACTTCTTTTCTACTTTCTTCAAGTATATTAAGGTTTGCTTTCAAATATGACTCGTTAAATATTAGATTGGTAATAGCTGTTCGAATGCTACGGACTTTGATCTCTACTGGAATAATTATCTTGGCACCATAAACAAGGCTGAAAGGTGTGGCTCCGATTGCTTGACATTCATGGTTTTGATTGCCCATAGTACTTTGGTCATCTCCTCTGTCCACACCCCTTTTACATTCTCTAACTTTTATCTAAATGGTTAAAATATTTTTTTATTCATGGCTTCCACTTAGCCATTGGATTGTAGGTGCATGACTGAACTGTGCACCAAGTTGATGTGAAATTTTATGCAAAAATATGTTACTTTATTGATGGATACCATTATTTGCATTGATAACATCGAGAATTTCAAATGGTTTTTTGTACAAAATACCATCAATGATTGCATATTTGGATGCCTTTTTTTTCATACTCCTTATTTGTAGTGGCATATTAGCGTGATGTTTTCTTAGAGAAACACTTTTATTTTTGCCATCTAATTATTTTTGTTGTTCATGCTTATTTCAAAAACATATCAATCATAGGCTAATGATCCAATGGATTCAAGAAGGATTCTCTCTTTATGATCGATCGCTAGATTATTTCCTATTTTAGAGATCATGTAGGCCCTACTATTTTGTTCATGGGGTATCTTTTCAAATAATGTAATCAAAGGTCTTTATAAGCTCATAGACAATTTGATGGTATTTGGCTAGGGTCTGAACCTTGACCTCATATTCACCATTAATCTGATTTGCCACTTATTAAGAGTTAGTATAAGCTTCCAAACAAGTAGCATCCAGGTTTTTAGACAGCTTGGCTGCAATTCCCCGAGATGACACCATGAAGCCTACAAAATTTTCTCGCCACCATTCTGATATGCACTTCATTAGGTTTAACTTTATATTGTACCTTTATAAAATCTCAAAGGTTTTCTTTAAGTCAATAATGTATTGTTCTATTGTCAAACTTTTTACAAGCATGTCATCAACATAGACTTCCATGGATCCCAATTTGATCTTTAAAGATTTTATCTACCAAGAGTTGATAAATAGATGCTGCATTTTTAAGCCCAAAAGGCATAATTTATAAAAAAAAACCCCTTCTTTCGTAATGAAAAATGTTTTGGCTTCATCTCATGGGTCCATGCTTATTTGATTGTATCTAGAGAAGGCGTCCATGAAGAAAAGAAAGTGATGTCCTATCCAAGAGTCCACAAGACAATCTATTACTGGTAAAGGGAAATTATCTTTAGGGCAAGCCTTATTGAAGTCGATAAAGTCGATGGACATCCTTCACTTTCTATTTGACTTTTTCACTATTACCACATTATCCAACCATTCCAGGTACATTATTTTCCTTATATATCTGGTGATCAGAAGCTTGTCAATTTTTTTCCCTAATCACTCGAATCCTCTTTAGGGTAAATTTTCACTTCTTTTACTTAACTAGCTTGGAATAGGGGTCAACATTTAATGGGTGCATGATCATTTGTATCAATGCCTAGCATATTTGCGGCTGAGTAGGCAAAAAAGTCCGCATGATGTTGCAAAAAGTTTGTCAGGTCGTTCTTGGTTTTGGTTCCAATGAAGCCCTAATTATGGTGAACAAATCGGGGTCTGAAAGGTACAATGATATCATTGTCATTTTTTCACCTAGCTAAGGTTTTGGATGATTAAAATTATCCAAAACATCCAAATTTTTGAAGGTTAAGGCATTCAAATTGGTTGGCATTATTGTATTCACTGACAATCTACTCCCTGCTATAGCTTTCATATCTTTGCCTGGCATTTTGGTTTCTCTTGGTCATTTCTATAGACATTAAATTGCAATATCGAGCGATTGCTTGGTCAACCTTCATATACCATACTCCTATTAGAGTAGGGAATTTAATCGTCAGGCAATATACGGTAATGATTAACTTCATTTTTTTCTCATAGCAAGTTGGCCAAGGATAACATTATCCACCGATGGTTGGTCAATGACTAAAAAGTCAACCTTTACTATGGTAATATGTTCTCCATCAACGAGGGTGATCGGTAAGATTATAGAACCTTTTACTGGTATAAGTTGATTGGTGAATCTGTATTTTGGTAATGATGGGCATAGATCACTGCTACTATATCCCATTTTCTAAAATACGCTATATTAGAGGATTTCTACTATGCTACTATTGTCAATCAAGAGTTAATCTAGCCAGTAGTTTCCTATAATAGCATACACAACTATAGGGTTATTTCCATTATCAGTAACTAGTTCATCATCACCATTGCTAAATGTTACCTTCTAGTTATCTTGTTTTAGCTTTTTTGAATACAAATCTACTACCATTACAAATCGAAGATGTGACTTTCTTTTGGACTTCCTTGTCACCCAATTTTCATTGCCCCCAATAATCACATTAATTGTTCCCATGACTGGGTGTTTCCCTACTACTTTATCCTAACGCCGGTTAGGTTGTTGAGATGGCTCCTTATAGTCGTTCTTCACAAATTGCTTGACTTCTTTTTTCTGAATCCATGCTTCAAAGGCATTTTTTAGATTGATACATTCTTTTGTTGCATGGCCTATGTCATCATGGAGCTTATGATGCTTCCATGGGTTCCTATGGCTTTTATCTACCTTAATAAGTGGTGGCCTTTCTACTAAGCCATCTCTCATTATAGCATGTAGAATCTACTCCTGCTAGCATTAAGAGGCTTTCAAGATTCATATATATTTATGAAGGTGCCCAATCTTGTTTCCTACTCGTTTGCACTTAATTCGTCATCAATCTAGGCTTACTATTCTTACAACTATCTATTTTACTTCTTTAAAAACACTGTTCTCCTTTTTTTCAAGTTTCACCCAAAATGTCTTCTCATCAATTTTTGTTAGGGCGTTCAAATTTGCGATTTATAATTTTGATGTCTTTGGCATCAGCATACTTTTATGTTTTCTCATAAAGTTGGTACAGCTTCACCGCTTAGGTGTCCGTCAAAGCACACTTTAGATGTTTATGGCGAATTCCTAAAATGAACGCCTAGATGGCCCATTCGTTTTGACTTCTAGCATAGTCGTGTTAAGGCGTTTAACATATTCTCAGAGTGTTTCATTAAGGTTTTATTTGACAGCAATGAGGTTGGTTGCCATTCTAGTTGTAGTTCTGCAACTACCAAAATGGGCTAGGAACTGTCTGCCTAATTGATCAAAATTCACAATAGATCCTGGTTTTAGAGAATACCATCAAGTTTTGCTAGGCTCACACTTAGTCATTGGGAATATTTTGCATTAAACAATGTCAAGGATGTACTAGAGATTGTAAAACACTCAAAAGTGATTCAAATGATCTGTTAGGTCTACCTTACCATCATATCTATCTAGTGAAAGCCTAATCTTTTTAGAGATTGATACCTGGTAAACAACCAAGGATAGGGGATTGTGTTTGACTTCTAACCATTCTTAATTGTCCTTGTTTGGTTGTTTCAAGTTTTTAATTTCTTGTCGAAAGGTCATCACTTGATTGGCTAAAAGATGATCCTATCCAGCACGGTCTATCTTTTTTTACCTTTTTTGCTAATCGTTATCTAGAGTAAAGTAGGAACTCTCTTGGATCTCACCATTCTTTTGATTTATTTATAGGTTTCTCATGCTCAAGCTATGGCATCTAATATTAGATTAACCAAGCATTTGATTTTGGCAATTAGTTTGCGCTGGTAAAAACTAATTGATTTACTGTTGTTGCTATCGAATAATAATCTATTAGGTCACTAATTTTTGCTTATGTTGTTTCTGGATGAGGGCCTATTAGGTCACCATTTGATTTGCCAATGCTTGGAATTAGGCAAGGTAATGACCTTGCAGATCGACTGAGGTAAGGTAGGCATCATCGGATATTATGGCAATAATATGCTAGCTACAGTTGGGTTCGCCAGATCTACTTTTGAAGGGTTGATGGTGGATACGTTAAGGATGATTATTCCAACAATAATAACATTTAGGGATAACAAGCTTCCAAGGACCTAAATAGTCAGATCAGATATGGTAAGTTTTTATTACGGTGATGGCAAAAGAGAGGTTAAGAGGCTTTGAAAGCAATTCAATGGTTGAGGCCAAGCAATGGAGGTAAAAGGTGTTTGAAAATAAGGTAAAACTTATGGGAAGACAGGTGGTATAGGCACTATTGTCACAGTAGGGGAAATGAGTCCTCTCATTATAGTGTAGGGACTAAGGGTCGTAAGGTCAAGCAAAGACCCCATGATGCCTGATTTGTTGCAGAGATGGTTTGAGTGACAGGAGTGGATTTGGTTGTTTGAGATGCCATGGAATTTTTTTTGTATTAATAAAGGGTTACTGCTATTATTGATTTGTGAGAGTGTGTCATTCCCATAGACGGCACCAATTGCTAATGCAACAATGGAGATGATGAGAGGAAACCTACAAAACAGAAAGATAAGAAAGGCCTGAAGTTGATCTTCTGGGGAACGCTCTGATGTTTAAGTCAATAAAAGGGTTATATGAGAAAAATAAAGAGAGAACAAAGAATTCGAATAGCTCATACCTCAAAAGTATTGATGCTACTTCCTTATATAGACCTTGATAGAAGTTCTACTTGATCTGGGACTCTAGGCGAGTAAAGATTCAATGGCAAGCAAACTTACCTAATAATGTGGAGATGGAAGTTATCCAACTATCTTCCAATGCTTATCTCCTTAGGAGGATCACACTTGCTAACGAGGTGATAAGGGGATATAACAAGTACAATCAAGTATCTCTATGGAATAAATTGGCTATCAGACATAAAGGTATCAACCAAGTCTATTGCCATATGCCCTGCCTTTAAAACTTCAGACGATCCGAAGGGCATAGCGGCTCGACTAAAACATAAATGATGGTTAGTCATGATCAAGCCTTTAAGCTATCCTTTAATCAAGCTTTGGATCAGGCTAACAATAGAATGGGAAAGAAACCATCAGGTGAGTCGCTCATCTAACTAGTCTTGGATAGCCTCCACAAGATGGACGTAAACTTGGAGTCACCACTGATCATTTCAGGCTAGGCAAGATCGGATGCTAACTAAAAATATTATTTCCAGTTACGAAACTCGAAACATCAATTTCAACATCTACAAAGTCTAGATATTCATTGGTTGGGTTTGGGAGTTGGTTACATGTGAGGAAGGATTAACATCCCCACAATGCCCGAAATAGATACCTACTAACTATATTTCACTTTGGTCTTGGTTAAATCGGTTCCATTTAGCCTTTGTTTAGATATAATTCCCTTTAATGCATGGAGTTTTATAAAAAATGGATCTGATTTTTCTTCTTTTTTATTTTGAAATTACCTTATCTATGCACCTTGAAGATATGGGGACCATAGGGAGTTTTTATGAATATAAAGTCTGGATTAAGTTTTGAAAATTTTGATATGCCACATTAGGCACTGGAGAGATATCAAGACAAAATATCACCTTGCAAATTCTATTAGAAAAACAAATTTTAAATATGAATGCATGATAATTACTATAAAAGGAAACGAGCTATGAGGCAAAAAAAGTGAAATATAATAATGTCATAAACATGCAATCACAAACAAAAGAACATAAAAGGAGAGGCGATTAAAATGTATCTCATAATTACTTTTAATTATTAAAGAATAACCGAGATGAAAATTTCAGAGCCTTTTCTAGATTCGATGGTAATTTAAAGAACGAAGATGGTTTTTATCAAAGCAATCTGAGGCATCTAGAAGAGCAAATTTTAAGTGTTTTTTAGGTAAAGCAGGGTTGAAGTATCCCTAAAGATAGAGTTAGGAAAATATTTAGGAATAAAGAAAATTTTGTATCTTTTTTTATAAAAAATAAGGTTAGAGTATCTTCTCAAAGTAGTGGGGTTAAAGCACCCCCGAAGTTAGGAAAACATTTAGGAACAAGGAGAAAATTTAAATTTTTTAATTAAAAATGAGGTTGGAGAATTCCCTTTGAGTAATGGACTTGGAGTATCTCTATTAGCAAAAATTTTAATATGAAATCATATTTTTGTATTTCAATCTTGATCTGAGTCAAAAGGGGCTGATGTCATAGGGGAACTAATCGAACGCATTTTGAACATTTGAACGTCTCGATAAAAAGAGATTCAAAAACTAAGATAAAAATAAGAGACAACATCAAGTCACCTCCCTTCCAGAATTTTTTTAAGGCTTGTCTGAAGGCTTTAGGCAGTGAATAAGGTATCGTTATAGCGATAACTTGATAAGGTTTAATGTAAAAATATTCCAAAAATTCTAAACAATCACTTTCTAAGCTGAAATAACTTTCGAAGTCAAGCCTATATTGACATTGTCAGCAACTGTGAGGGAAAAGACATGCTAAATTTTGAAAAATCATTTCGAGCTCATCCGAGATTGTTAAATTATGAATTTTGTAAACTTTTTAGGACAAATACTTTAAAATTTCATCAAAATCACTATAGGCCTAAATGGCCCAAACAGAATGTTGCAAATTAGTTCTAGAGGTTTCAGCAAATAAAGGTTCAAAAAACATAACTCCCTCATCCGGAAGGATTTGAGGGCAATGGGAAATCATTAGAAAGGTACTTCGATGTCCTTTAAGGGAAAATATTAGAAAAATCAAAAGAGATATTTTGTGGTTCAAAAATGATTTTCCAAATTTGGATTAAGTACTGCCAGAGCAAAAATAGGGGTACTATTTGATATTCCAATTTTCGAAGATAGACTTAGGTCTAGACGTCTGGACATCCATGAAAGAAAGTAACATTGGCTTCATAAGTTCATTCCATAATCTTGAAGTAGTTTAGGATGATGGAACAACCTGTTAATCATGTTACTAATGGGAACATGAGACTTAAGATCAAGGTTTAATACTAAAAAGATTTCCCTTTTTGAAAAATAAAATATTTCACCATAAATTCAGAGCTAAAATGTTGATTTACCCCCAAGATTGGGAGACCAATTTGTTGAAAGCATTAAGTCCATGCTACTCTTTATCTATTGGAGGCAGCATGAACCTAACTTGGGGATCTTTCTAAAACTCAAGTTTTAAGAAACAAGCAAGCATTTTGATGGAGATATCATAAACAAAATGCAGCACATACAAAAATAAACATAGGTTAAACATGTAAACATACAAAAATTACATTTTGATATGAAAATGGTTGACACAAATGTAAGAAGATGACAAATAGGGTGCATAGAGATGATATGAACATGTTTGAATAAGGGAATGGATGCTGGAGTTGTCAAGACAACATTTTCACTTCATGAGACTCCTTAAAACATAAGAAAAAGTTTAAACATACCTAAGACATGTAAAGGTGACCATTTAAGTATGAAATGGATATGTGAATATGGAAGGAAAATGGCAAAAAATGCATGAATAGAGGCTATGTAATGATGAAATTGAAGTATGTTGAGTTATAGATATCCCATAACATCAAGGTGTGAAGAGGGTCATCAAAATCCTATACCATAACCAAGGCAACAATGATGCATGAGAGCCTAGGATGGTCATGGTAGCATGAAGGGCTCACTAAAATGAAATGTATGATCAAAATAGAAAATGTTTGGAACAAGGTAAAAAAAATACCAGTAAAAGCTTGAACCTTTCTCCTTTTTAAAAGCAGTGACTTTAAGCTCAGTTTTTTCCCTCTTTTTGCTCTCATTTAGCAAGAAAAGGGTGAAAGAAATAAGATTTCTAGTAATATGGTTGCTGGTGGGGTGTTTTGAGATGAAAGTATGTGAAAGGTTGAGTTTTTAAAAGTGTTCTAATGGTGTTTTTAGGGAGCTATAGGAATGGAGGTTGGTTAAAGGTGAAAGATAATGGAATAATGTTTTTAATGAGTTTTTAGAGCTAGAGTTGCTGAAGGATTTCTGGGGATAGATGATGAGTTTTCTGAGATTGCCAGAGGGCTTTTTTTGATAGTTGAGATTTTTTTTTTGAGATAGCTGGGAGAGTCTTCCATTCAATGCTAAGCCATTGCTTTTAGAAGAAAATGCAAGGGCATTTTTTATTTTTCCTTTCTGCACCAGGGGACAACTCCAGTTACCATGCTCACTGACTCTTTTTTTATTGTTTGCCATGCTGAGCAAGGATATAGAAAGGTTGTGACAGCCTATAACGGAGATATACCTGCACCCATATATCTTATAAAAGTGACCTTTGTCATTTATTGTTTAGGCTCTAAAAATTTGTTTGAATCCATTAATAAGCCTATAGTTGAGGTTTATAATGATATATGATAATTCCTTGGTACTAAAACATGTTTTAATTGGGTTTTCGAAGGCTAAAAAGTAGCTCGAATTAGGCAAAAATACCTTGGTGTATCAATACAAAACATGTTGTATCGATACACAAGTACTTTTTACTCATGAGTATCGATACAATAAGCTGTGTATTGATACTAAGAGCCAAAAATTTTACAATCTCAAGACTTAGAAGCCTGTATCGATACATTTTGCCAAAAATCACAACCTTGGCTACTGCCTAGGTCTGTATCAATACAAACATGTTAGGTATCGATACCACATCTCTGGTATCAACACTAAACCCTCTTATATCGATACTATGTGTGGAAATTTAAATTTTTTATGAAGTAAAGCTCGTATCAATACTTGTGCACTAATATAACTTACATACACATGGCTTCCCGAGTTACCTCAAATTGGTCATAAATAATTGGAAATTGATCCATGTATTCATTTGAATAACTTTGGTGACACCATGAATAGTGGTCTTTGATGCCTTATTTTTATATTTTTCTTTAATACGATCCATATGCATTTCAAACTTTCCCAAAAATTTTTTCACTTGGCACTGTGTCGCCTAATAGTGCCTGGCAATATGGCACCCAACAGTTATCTCCCAATTTTTATTTTAATTTTTGATTTTATCATCCTTTAATTAAGTTTTACATTGCAAAAACTGGGTCGAATAAAATGAGGTGTCTACGACTGCCCCTTTTTGGCTGTTGCTAAGTATTAGGAATAGGACAAAGATAAATAGACACTATTTCATTTGAGTACGATGATGGTTTCGTGTGCTTGCAAAGAAGTAAAGAGTTACTTTAGTATCATGTCTGGATGGGTTAAACATACTTGCAGAAAAGGAGATTTCAATAAGTTTTATAGGGTTTTACACCCCTGCTAGTTTTTTTTAGTTTTACCCCAAATAAGTGCCATTAGTTTGTGTGGGCTTCGAGGTAGGTAAAAAAAGACATCTAGCTCTTCGTGGACTAAGGTAGATAAATGCCTCAAGCTTGTGTGGGCTTTAAGGTAAGTAAAGAAAGACATCCAACTCTTTGTGAACTAAGGTAAATAGGTGCCACTAGCTTATGCGAGCTTCATGGTAGGGATGTGTCTTGCTCTTTGAAGACTGAGGTAGGTTACGTGGTGCCACTAGTTTGTATGGACTTTGAGGCAGGGAAACATCCTGCTCTTTGAGGACTGAGGTAGGTAGTTGCCACCAACTTGTGTGGGCTTAGTTAAACATCATACCCTTTGAGGATTGAGGTAGGTAGGTGCCACTAAGTTGTGTGGGCTTTGGTAAATGTCTTACTTTTTTAGGACTGAAGTAGATAGTTGCCACCAACTTGTGTGGAATTTGGTAAACGTCCTACTGATGTAGGTAGTTGCTACCAACTTGCGTGGGTTTTGAGGTAAGGAAGCATCATGCTTTTTGAGGATTTAAGGTAGGTAGTTGCCACCAACTTGCGTGAGCTTTGGGGTAGGAAAGCATCCTGCTCTTTAAGAACTAGAAGGAAATGAGTTTAGATATCTTTCTTAGGTGATTTTTAATGAGTACGTAAGGTCAAAGGTACTTACTTGAGGCCTTTTAAGGTTTTTTAAAAGCAAAAAATGGTACATTAGGTTCCCTACAAATTAGAATTCTGTATATGGGAGATGGTACCTGCAAGATGTTAAATGCTGTATAATGCATAGGGGTGCAAGTGTCTGTCTAAATAATGCAAGGGTAATGACTTTAAAAGCCTAATTTGATGGTTGGTTTTGGCCTTTTTCGGCTTTGATAAGGTGGCATTTTGCCCAGGGTTTATCAATCTTGCTCTAGATTTCCAGAGGCTTCGAATATCAAGGTTATCCCTTTTTCGAAGGTACAAGAAGTCTATGACCCTTTACTATAAGGGGTTTTGAGCAAATTTTTAAAATTTGGGGTCCTAGAGCAAGAGTAGTTGTGGCCCTAAGAGTTCATTCTTAGTCTTTAAACATGAAACAAAATTCCTGCGAAGTTTTATCTTTTAAAGTAATGCTAGGAAATCCTGTTATCAGTTTCGTTTATTTATCAAGCATTATCAATTAAATGATAAACATGATGCAACATGAAATACAGTGCTACAAAAAGATTATGCAAGAAATCAAGTAATATTTTTATTCAAAGAAAGAAGGTACAAGTTGTGACAAACTTATAAGATTATGGAAGGCTTTGAAATACAAAAAAGATAAGAAAAGTCTTCCTGATGGATTGGCTCTGATGTTAAGGACATGAATTCTCCACTCAGTGCTTTTGGAGATTTCTTTCAAGCAATTGATCTTTTTGGTGCTAGTGACTCATAAGAAGGTCCCTTAGTGCAGGTGGTTTCCATTTTTTTAGTGCAGGTGTGGATGAGGTTTGGTTAGCATAAAATAGATTGGTTAGGTTATGACTTGGTTTGATCAGAGTGGTGAATATAGGGAACAGGGCCTGGTTACTTAAGCTGCCGTTTTAGGTTTTCAGCTTAAGCTGATTTTCTTCTTTTTTATTTTTGTTGTTTTTTTATGTTTGTTTTTTTAGAGAGTGGAAAGAGAGAGAAATAGGATACCTTTTTAGGTTTTCATCCTAAAATCCTTTTAAGCATAGTATTTATTAACAAAATAAAAGTTCAAAAGGTTGGGCAGGTCGCTGTCGTCCATCTCGATTAAGATTAGGGCTCTCAAAAGAATACATATTTCACCATGTATGGCCCTTCCCAATTTGAGGTCCATTTTTTGCGAGCATTTTTATGGATCAAGAGAATTTGTTTGAGTACTAAATCACCTTTTTGAAATTAGTGAGGACAGACCTTTTTGTTATGGCCTCTTATTATCCACTTTTAATACAACGGCCCATGACAAATGGCCTTTATTTTTTTCTCTTCAATGAGGTTGAGCCACTTTTATCGGCTCTTAACCCATTTAGCTTTTTCGAGTTGGGATTCCATCAGGACTTTAAGTGAAGGGATTTCAAATTCAATTGGCAAGACAACCTCCACACCGTAGACCAAATAGAATAAGGTGGCACCCATGAAGTTCATACTGTTGTGCGATAAACATGTAAGGTAAAAGGCAACTTATTATGCCAATTTTTGTATGTCTCAGCCATCTTTTCAACTATCTTCTTGATATTCGTGTTGGTTGCTTCAACTACCCTATTCATTTTTGGGCGGTGTAGGATAAAGTGTTGATGTTGAATTTAGACCTGAAAGTAGACCGCTTGCATAATTTTGTTTATCATGCTACATGCATTATCAGTAATGATTTTTTTGAGAAGACTATATCTACAGATGATGTCTTGTTTCACAAATTTGTATGCGATAGATCTAGTGACACTGGCATAAGAAGCTACCTCTACCCACTAGGTGAAATAATCCAATACGACCAAAATAAAGTGATACCCATTAGAAGCCGTAGAGGTAATTGTTCGAATCATGTCCATGCCCCATATAGAAAAAGGCCATGCAGCTATCATAACATGCATGGGTGGGACATGGATTTTGTCAGTGTAGATTTGGCATTTATGACACTTTCAAGTATAGTTAATACAATCATTTTTTAGAGTTAGCCAATAGTAGCCTAATCGATGACTTATCTTGCCATTCAATGTCTATTGGCATGCGTACCATAAATCCTTTCAAGAACTTCTTTAAGTATTCTTTTGGCTTTAGAAACATCCACGCATTGGAGTAACACCTAATCCTAGCCTTTCTTATATAGAATCCTACCATCCAAAATGAAGCTTTCAGCTAATCGTTAGATGGTTCCCTTTTCAGTTTCGCTAGCATCTTTTAGGTATTATTGATCCTTGACGTATTGAAAGATATCATGATACCATGGTAAATCATCTTTCTCTTCTTCAACATTCTAACAATATGCTGGGACTGTATAGATACTCATTTGAGTAGGAACAACATTCGATTCTCAATTGACTTTGAACATAAACGATAAAGTGGCCAAGGTATCAACAATTTGGTTCTCTTCTCGAGGTAAATATTGAAAGCTGATATCATCAAACTTTTTCTTGAGTTCTGATATTACATTCACGTAGTGGATTAGTTTAGCATCACGTTCTGTCATTCTCCCTTTAATTGTTAAATGACGAGGGCTGAATCTCTAAACACTTGTAGTGCCCTTTCAATAGCTGCCTAGAGTCCCATGATGAAGGCCTTATATTCAGCTATGTTGTTGGTGCAGTCAAAGTTTAATTTAGCTATGAAAGAGTAATAGTTTCCCTCAAGTGAGATAAAAATTGCCTTAATTCCATGCCCCAGTGCATTTGAAGCTCCATCAAAATACATTTTCCATGATGACCTACACTAGACAGCGTTCTTTGCCTCAGATATGCACACTAAGTCTTCGTTAGGGAATTCGAAGTCTAAGGGCTTATAGTCATCTGTGGCTCAACTTGCCAAAAAGTCTACTATTGCACTACCTTTAATGGTTTTTTGGTTTACATACGTGATATCATATTCAAAAAGCATAACTTGCCATTTGGCTAGCCTCTCAGACAAGGTGGGAGCTTCACATAAATACTTGATGGGATTAAGCTTGACAACTATCCATGTGGTGTGGTATAGCATGTATTGCTTTAACCTCTAGGCTATCCAGGCTAAAGCACAACTAGCTTCTCTATAAATGAATAATTATTTTCATGTTCTTTAAACTTTTTCTCAAGTAATAGATAGTCTTTTCCTTTTTTCTAGATTCATCATGTTGCCCTAATAAACAGCCCATCAACTCATCAAAAATTGATAGATATAGGATCAATGGTCGTCTGGGCACTGATGGCACAAGTACCGAGGGTTCAAAAGATAATGTTTGATCTTATTGAAAGCTTATTGACATTCTTCATTCCATTCTATAGGATTTTACTTTTAGAGTAGCTAAAAGATTGGATCACATTTATCATCAACTAAGATATGAATCAGGCTATGTAGTTCAACCTTCCCAATAAGCTTCTCACTTCTTTTTAAGTTCAGGGTGGTGATAGATTCTAAATGGCCTTGACCTTTTCAGGATCAACCTCTATTACTTTCTCACTCATAATTAAACCCAATAGTTTACTAGAAGTGGCACCAAATATGCATTTGGTTTTAGCTTGAGCTGGTATCTGCGAAGCCTTTTGAAGAGTTTTCGCAAATAGGCCATATGTTCAATCTCTTTTGGCGGCTTGGCGATCATATCATCCACATAGACCTTGATTTCCTTATGCATACGATCATGGAACTATGTTACCATTGCCTTTTGGTAGGTTGCCCTAGCATTTTTGAGCTCAAAAGGCATCACTTTGTAGTAAAAAGTACCCCATACGATTACAAAAGTGGTCTTTTCCATGTCTTCATTAGCCATTTTGATTTGGTAATAGCCTAAAAACCCATCCATGAAGGAAAATAGTGCGTTTTTGGTAGTGTTGTCTACTAAGGTATCGATGTGAGGTAAGGGAAAATTATCCTTAGGATTGGCTCGATTCAGGTCCTTGTAATCCACATACATTTGCACTTTATGGTTTTTTTTTAGGAGTGAGGACTATATTGGCTACCCATTCAGGATATTTGGCTACTTGGAGAAATCCTGCTTTAAATTGCTTCTTCACTGTTTCTTTAATTTTTAGAAGCATTTTAGGTTTCATCCTTCTGAGCTTTTGTTGTATGGGCTTACACTCGGGTTTAAGGGGAAGCTTATGAATCAGGCATGTCTTGATAGGACCAGGAAAACCGTCTCGATATTCTTAAAGGAAACTTATTAGCTCAGCTCAAGTTGATGGCTTTATAGAGGTCTCGATTTTAACTTCGTTCGGCTCTTCTTCTATTCTAAGGTTTATGGTTTTTATGGGTTTTTTATGAAGTAATATCTATTTTTCTTCCTGTTCAACTAGTCTCAATAGGTCTAAGGTATAGGGTTCTCTTCAGGGTCCTCTTCATATTCAACATCACCAGCACAGATCAGTTGCTCGAAATCGATTTTTGAAGTTTCAATATAAACATTCATGTCCCTTTATTAGAATACTTGAAAATATCGAAAGAAACAATATAGATGGAAAAAGATGTGAAAAAAAGTTTAAGGTCGGCAAGAATTATGAACACGAAGAATGAATACATAATGCTTATTCATTTTCATTGATCATACTTAATAAAAGCTACCCATACTGAGGATCTTACAATGCTTTTGGGCAACAGCATCTAGGTTTAGTTCATATTGTTACTTTGAAATAGACTTGAACAGTATAGGAATCTCAGTTTCAGTCCAAACACTCAGAATAAACCCTGAAGGGCATAGACTAGTCTCTAGACTTGTTGTTGACATCTTTAGCTCATCAATCGTATTGATGGAAACATCCTCGAATGCTTTAATCAATATGAGCATTGCACTAGCGAAGCCAACATTTACAAGTTTTCCTAGGCAGAAACTTTCCCAAAGTGGTGGGAATATTATTGGCTCATCCTCAATGTCTCGTCTTGATAAACAAGCCATTCTCTTCTCACGGTTCTTCTAAACTTGCTTTATTTTCTGCTGTGCACTGGGCTTAAATCTCAACCCTCTTTTATCGATTTGGTTGACCACGTTCAAGGCTTCAACAACTTCTTGAAGGTATTTTTCAAGTCCCTTTCTAGCTAGGCACATTTGCTGACAGTCAACTTCAAACCCATGGAGTATTCTTTGATAAGTGAGGCTAAATTATTGGCAACCCTTCCTTGATATAAGTATCATTGACAAACACAAAGGATTAGAAAGAGGATTCTAGGATATCTTCATCAGGTACGACATATGGGCCATTAGTTGAGGTAACAGCAATGATATCTTCTTCTCCTGCGATGCTGACAACTTTATTCTAGATAATAAATTTCAATTTTTGGTGCAAAGATGATGTTACTGCCCTAGCAAAATGAATGTAAGGCCTTTCCAACAGGCAGTTATACGATGTAGCAATGCCCATCACATGGAAGTCAACTTAGTAAGTACATAGGCCGATTTGGAGTGGAAAGATGATGTTCCCTACAACGTTCCAATAAGTTTCGTCAAAGGCTCGCATAATTATATGACAATTTTGGATATAAGATGCATCGCTGGGGAGCTTGTTCAAGCATAACATGGGCATTACATTTAAAGTCGACCCGTTATCGATGAGCACCTTGGGCAACATAGTGCCTTTACAATGCATGGTGATATGAAAGGTTTTGTAGTTTACTCCACCTCTGAGCAACATTTTATCATTGCTGAAAGATATGTAATTATTAGCAGTGTTGTTGCTCACTAAGTGATCCAACTGACTTATAGAAATGTCGGGAAGGACATAAGCCTTATTCAAACTTTGAGAACGGCATTCCTGTGAGCTTTAGAATTCAAAAGTAGGGATAACACATATATCTTGGTAGGTTGCTTGTTCAACTAATCAACGATGCTTTATTTGCTGTGTTGGATGAACTTAAGGAATTTTGTAGCTTCTTTATTATTCACTGACTCTTTGAAGGCCAATGAATCTGAGTTTCTTATTGTAGATTTCAGTGCTTAAGGAATAGGACTAGTATTCTTTTGCTGAGTTTCCTTCTAGATGCTACTGGGGCATAACATATGCCACTTCGAGTTAAGTGACTCACTCCTCAAAAGGTCCACACTCACTACTTGCTAACTAAATCCCTGATCAGTAAGGTTTTGATTTCATAGTTCTAAAAAACCACTTTATCATCCTTATAAGGGAAAAAAGATGGAAGTTGAACGATCATCCTTTGCATGGGCTAGATAAGGGTGATTTTGGCTCTCAGTCAATTATCGTACAAGATCAATGGCCTTCCAACCCCGTAAGAAAGATTGCCTTCTTCTTCTTCTATAGTGTTGACAAGCAGTGTTGCATTTACAGACTCAATGTGAGAGGTTTGCTTTTTGTCATAGAATTCTATGCTACCTACCCTTGTTCATCATCTTTTAAACCATAGAGCGAAAATCTTTGCATGTTTGAAGAGTATGGCTATAAACAGTATGGAAATCACCAAAGTCAGTAAGTTTTTTCCTCTATCTTCTTGACTGCATTAAGTAGCTTAGCTTGCACCAAGATTTGCCAAATCGAATTAATTAGCATTCTAACTTCTTTTATGTTTTCTGCAATCTCGTAGTTCTTTTCCATGGCCATTCTCTTTAGGTCTAACTGGATACAAGTTTAAGATGAACTGGCTTCAGTGCTAGACTTCGATTAGTAATTGGCCTTTATTTTCCTTTTTTTGTCTTTGTAGATATTTATTCTACCAGGTCTATTTTTCATGGCTTCATCGATCATCCCATACAGTATGACCACATCTGCGAAGCTCTTTAGGAAATTTTTCATTACGTTTCATAATAAGGGGCTTGCAATGTTCCAATGATTCTAACAGTTATCTGTTTTTCTATTAGTAAGGGATGAATCTGGGCAGCCTCATCCATCCATCTTACAGCAAACTCCCTAAAACTTTCATTAGTTTTTTTTCCTGGTCATAAGAGACAGACAACCTAAGATCCTATCATTGGTAGCTTTTTCCTCATCTGTGGCATTAATAGATGGATCATTGTGTCCATCCCACTCCTCGTAGAACTCGACTTTAGACCAATCCATCATCCCTTGGACTATTTCCAAGAATGAAGGACAATGTTGCCAATCGTATTCTTGGCCGCAGTGGCAGTAGGATGTTTCAACTGCATTTTTATCATCACTATTCCAACATTCACGAAAACTTGCTAGACTTTGGTCATTGGGGTTTTAACTTCTCCAACACTTGCCAGACTTTGCTCATTGGGGTTTTGACTTCTCTAATGCTTCTTTTAACCCAACAACCTTCCCCATTGATTATCACATTCACTCTTGGTTTGGCATGATTAGGGAGTGGATTGGTCCCAACATTAGGTCCAAGACCCTGCTCGATCTTGATCACTCTTTTTTCCAATAGACCTTGTACTTTTAAATGAAGTGTTGTTCTTAATAAAATGGCCTTGCACTCTAAAGTAGTATTCACAATAAGCATTCTCATCATACCATCTGGGCTATGGTGGTAATCTTGGGTTTGTGAATACTGAGGCCATTAGGTTACTTGCCAATAAGCGAGAGTAAATATTTTTACAAGAGTAAAGGAATGGTTCAAAGTGCTCTCTTTTTTAGGGTGCTTGCTAGTTATTTGGAGCTTTTACATTATGCATATTGTGAGGCTATGCATTATAGGCCACATTTTAAATAGGATTCAATGCAAAGCTCATTGCAGGAGCAAACCCAATAATGTGGACTGGTTGCGGTGCTAATGAGTAAGGAGTAAGACCTGTATTCAACATGCTCGAGAGGTATATGGCTATGCTGGATGCAAACTTTGATTAAACTTGGCACGACTTTCACCAACAACATTCATCTCCTTCTCCTTACCGTTACTTACCATCTTTTTGACTAAACCAGATGTCTCCCTAATGGATATCCTGTCATTTTTTACGGCATTCTCAATCATTTCACCCGATATAACCATATTAATAAAATTTTTTATGGTGCTTCCTACCAGCCTTTTGTAGTCAAGAGCTCGTAGGGTGCCAACAAACATGACTGTCATTTTTTCTATCAAAAGAGGATGAACTTAAGCTACCTCCTCTTTCCATCTTTAAGCATACTACCTAAAACTCTTGGAAGATTTTTTCTCCATGTTCATGAGAGAGAGGTGATCTGGAACCCAATCAAATGCATGCTTATACTGTTAAAGGAATGCACATGCCAAATATGCCTATGTTTGAATTCTTATAGGATCAAGTCCTATGTACCATCGAAGAGCTACAGTAGTCAGACTATCCTAGAAGCAATGGATTAGCAGCTTCTCATTCTCTTTATGCCCCGCCATCTTACGATGGTGCTTGCGAAGATGGGTAGTGGGGTTGGTAGTCCCATTGTATTTTTCAAAATCAGGCACCTTAAACTTAGGCAGGATAATGAGTCTCAAAACCAACCCTAATGATTTTGTGTCCATGATTCCAAACTTGTTACTTTATTCCATAGCTCGAAAACACTTCTCTAGTGACTGATACTTGTCCAAATCCTTATCATTTTTGGAGGGCCTTTTTGTTTTCTCTTGCTCCATTAGCTCATCGAGGTTTAGGACTATAAGCTTTGCCAGTGAAAAGCTTGTACCTTAAAATACTTAAATTAAGTTGGATGCTGTCACAGAATTGATGTAAGTGAATGGCTGAGTTGGTGAGATGTTTGTCGCTAGAGGATGCTGCCCACGTAGCACCTCTTCCTGAGCATTGTGGCCTCAGTACCACCATTTAGATTGCTTTTAGGATTGGTTGGATCTTTTCCTACCTTAATTGTACTTGATTGCCCTTTTTCCTTCAATGCATCAGACAACAGCTTGGTTAACTCGACAATCTGAGCTTGGAGTTCCTCGATCTTATGGATTAACTGCTCCTAAGACTCTCTATACATGAGTTAAAGTCTTTCGATGTGGGCCTAATAATCATTTTCGATTGCTCTTCAATGATTATGAGTGTTATACTGATGGTGAGCTATATGTTCCATGTTTTAGATCACCTTCACTTTAGATTATTTATGGATTAGGCTTTTTATGATATGTTCATGCATATTTTGATGCAGTGAGAGTGAATATGAAATCATGAAAATAAATGAATGAATAAAACTATGAAAAAGGATTAGGTTAATCATGCAAATGCGAAAATGACAAATCGATTAAGGGGCAGCTCCATCAATAATATCTTTCATTAAAGCAATAAATTGTCCTGATTACACATGACTACATTCGAAAATGCCTAACACAGTTACATTGCCTGATTACATGGTCTAAGAAATACAACATATCTTGCTCATGGGCTCTAGCAGGCAAGATATCACGTGTTAGGGATTGGGCTATATCTATCATGTTTTCAACCTCTAACTAAGCTACCTAAATTTGCTTTCTGAGACAACGATGATGGTTCTGATAGTTTTGGTTTATATGATCAACCACTTGAAGCCATTCTTGTTCCTGCTATTCGAAGGCTCTCACCAGTGCATCAACTTGGTCTTTGCAAGCTTGAAGAGAATGCTCTAAATCTTGAATTCTGAGTGTCAGAGCTTTATTTTTGGCTTGGTTTGCTCTCAAATCCCAGACTCGAGCTTCTAACTATTCATTCTTCCTTTGATAAATTGGTGCAAGAGCCTAGATTCTAACAAGCTTTTCCCTGTTAATCTTAGCAGCTTCTTTCCATTGGTGTAGTTCATTCTCGAGAGTAGTAGTTTCTATCCTCCACTTGGCAGATGACTTTCCAAGTCTTCGAGACATGTTTGCTTTATTAAGGGCCACATAGTCTTTTTTCAAACTATCGAGGTCCTCTTTGAGGTGATTTTTCTCCTTAATAGCCCTATTCATCCCACCATCCCTGAGGTAAAGGTCCATTTTCAATTAACTATTTTCCTTCTTTAATTAAGTAACCTCATTGGCAAAGGTCACCCTTTCTTATTCGAACTCTTGCTTAAGTAATTCAACTTCAAAGGGAAATTCATCAACTGGCATTTGTGATGTCTCGATACCAACAAGGGCATGGTGTCATTAATTCATTGGACCCTCCATTCATCATATCCCGAGGTCATACTACTACCTCTCCAATACCTTTCCATGTAGTGGGTTTGTTTCCATGCATGAAAGGCTAGTTGGAATTTTAACTTGTAATCGAGCTCATTATAGTCAAAATCCCATAACTCTAAGTCTTGGATGAAGAGGATAAACTGATGGCATCGAAATTGTCGAAAGACTAAAAGAAAGGTAAAGCTAGTACTTCCCCATATCCCATGAACGGCATGCAGCTATAATTTCTCCACTAGTATATGACCATTTTTGGGAAAAAACTAAAATGCCTTCCATGTTACTTCCTCTCCCTTGAGGTTTTAGAATTTTTGGACCTGTTGCTCTTTAAATTTATCTTGAGGCCATTCCTTTTCAAGTACCTTACAAATAAGGCTAAAGCTAGGTAAGAAGTAATGCAATGTCCTACTTTCTTTTGAGCCAAAGTGACTGATGAGCCAAATATGAAGAAGCGGTGCACACCCTATGAAATAGCCCATACCTATTTTTTTAAAAAAATTAAGAGCTCGAATAGTTTTGACAATGATGGCTGGGGTGGGATTAATATTGTAACACAAACAAAAAAAGACATCTGCTACCATAGCCTCAACATAGCCTAATGTCTTTAGGAATATAACTAAATGATATATCGCCAAAGCATAGATATCTTGGATTTTTCGGATGTCAACTATACTCGCCATTTCTTCTTTCAAACTAGCCAATGAGATACATTTGCTATTCCTATTTATTTGATATGACTCTCCATCCAAGACTCTGTTGCCCCAAGGATTTGAGATAATCTTTTGTTGAAAGTTGGAGGGTTCAATGTTTTGCAGCATATTTTATCGACCTTTGCCTTCTCAATATTCAGTAATGTAGCGTATCATCAACCGTGGGGACCAAATCTTCATGATTGAAAGTGAAACACCTGTATGCTGGTTTCCAAACTTGAGAGGTTGCTTGGAACAAACTACCATGCAAACAAACTTAGAGCAAAAGAGCAATATCTTCGTATCTCTTAGTAAATAATTCTCTTTTGAAATTATTTCAATTGGTCCATATAATCCTCAGATCCTATAAATCATTTTGATGGTACCTTATCTTGATCCTTTCATGCACAATTGAAACAATACCCTAGTTTAAGGACGTCTCCATTTTCATGTTGTCGGTGTTTTGACCATGCTCGGACTTTTTCGAAGGGCTTTAGCTCTGAAGTGGACCGTTGCTCCATGATAGACACCCTTTAATGAGCACTGAACCATTAACCAATTGTCCCATGGTGATGGTGATTATGATGAAATGACGTATGGTGAAAAATAAAAGCAAAAAGAGAGCAAGTTAGTAACCAATATAAAATAGTAGGCAAAAGATAAAGGAAAAAAGGAATAGCAACAAAATCTTATCACAAAATTTACCCCGAGAATAGGCGGTACAATGCTTAAGGGTGGACATGATGATCATGAATATTGGGGAATTAAACAGGCAGCATAATGACATGTCCATATTAAAATTGCCTCTTCACGAAGTAACATGATACCTCGCAAGGATTAAGACTGACGATCTAAATGGTGATATTCGTCCATCACCATCTATGTTAAGTACATGCTAAGCCGTTGTTCGAGCAGCATGATGTCTTATTTTGATCAAATATAACTATTTTTAAGATGGCATTATAGGCAATGGCATTTGCTTTTCTTTACCCACTTATTAAAGAGGATTTACTGTCGAACGCAATAGTATATCCTAAAGGAATGATCATGATAATAAAAATGACAAGTGAGGATTACAATGTTCACTCATCATCACCCATAAAACTATGGTATATAGGAGTAAAGGTAAAAAATGTTTCTCTGAGTTATCCTACTCTTCAGGTTATTCTAGCAGCATCGGGTATGGTTTGACACAGTTTAGCTCATAAGGTTTACTATATGCATTTAAGCTAATGCCTATTATGGTATCAAATCTCTTCTCCATTCGATAAAGACAGCCAAGGCACCTCGATCCTTGGCCCATCACAGGTTTAGCAAAATGAGTTTAATTTAGTGGATATATTTCGCTATGCAAATATAGAGGGGTACTAATCAGAGACATAGGTCATTTATATCCCGAAGGCCTTGCCATGCCTATGCGAAGGGTTACTCATGAAGGCGGATGCCTTACTTCCTCCTAATAATTAGGGCACTAACCACACCATGGTGTTTAGTGGAAGTCTAGTGCAAATGCAAGTGTACGATGTGTGCCGAGGAAACAATCAAACCTTTTTGTTTTACTTCTATATTGCCATATTTATTTAAATCAAAATTTAATTAGACACAAATAATCCTTAATAATTACAAGATGAAAGCATAAACAATAGAGATTAGTAGGCAAAAATAAAAGAAAGTTGTATCCAAATAATTATGGAGACCGAAAAAACAAGAATCGAGTGAGCAACAGCTAGTTATAGGCCTAACTCTCTAGTTTGGGTCCCCAGTGGAGTCGCCAAGCTGTCACCACATGCCCTTCCTTTAAAACTTTAGATAATCCAAAGTGCATAGCATGCTCGACTTAAAAATAAATGATGGTTGGTCATGGCCAAAACTTTGAGTTATCCCTTGATCGGGATTTGGATTAGGCATAACAATATGAAAGGGAGAGAGATCGTCAGGCGAGTCGCTCATCTAACTAGTCTCGAATAGCCACCACAAGATGGCCGCAAACTTGGAGTCACCATCGATCATTTTGGCAAAGCAAAATCAGATGCTTACTGAAAACAATATTCTGAGTTACAAAACTCGAAACATCAATTTCAAGTTCTACAAAGTTAAGAGATTCATTGGTTGGGTTTGGGAGTTGGTTATGCACAGGAAAGGATTAACATCCCCATGACGCCCAAAATCGGTACCTACTAACTATATTTCACTTTGATCTCAATTAAATTGGTTCCATTTAGTCTTTATTCAGATATAATTCCCTTTTAAGGCATGAAATTTTGTAAAAAAATGAATCTGGTTTTTCTTTTTTTTGAAATTAACTCATCTATGCGCCTCACAGATGTGAGTAACATAGGGAGTTTTTATGAATATAGAGTCTGGATTGAGTTTTTAAAATTTTGATATTTCGCATTAGGCACTGTAAAGATACCAACACGAAACATCGCCTTATAAATTTTATTGGAAAAATAAATTTTAAATATGAATGCATGATAATTACTATAAAAGGAAATGAGTTAGTGAGGCGAAAAAGGCAAAATAGAATAATATCATAAACAAGCAATCACAAACAAAAGAACATAAAAAGGAAGCGCGATCGAAATGTATCTCATAATTACTTTCGATTATTGAAAAATAACCGAGATGACAATTTTAGAGATCGGTCTAGATTTGATGGTAATTTGAAGAATGAAGATGGATTTTACCAAAGCAATCTGAGGTATCTGGAAGAAAAAATTTTGGGTGTCTTTGAGGTAAAGCGAGGTTGGAGCATTCACTTGGAAAAGTGGCTAGGAGTATCCCCAAAGATAGAGTTAGGAAAATATTTAAGAACAAAGAAAATTTTGTATATATTTTTTTAAAATTGAGGTTGGAGTATCCCCTTGGAGTAATGGGATTGGAGTATCCTCGAAGTTAGGAAAATATTTAGGAAAAAAAAATTAAATTTTTTAATTAAAAGTAGGGCTGGAGTATCACCTTTGAGTAATAGAGTTAGAGTATCTACAGTAGCAACAATTTTAATATGAAATCCTATTTTTGTATTTTAATCTTGATCTGAGTCAAAAAGGGCTAATGTCGTAGGGGAATTTATCGGACGCATTTTGAGACATTCGAACGTCTTGATAAAAGGAGATTCAAAAACTAAGATAAAAATAAGAGACAACATCGTGCCACCTCCCTTTTCGAATTTATTTTAGGCTTGTTTGAAGGCTTTAGGGGGGAATAAGTATCGTTAAAAGGATAACTTGACAAGGTTTAATGTTAAAATATTCCAAAAATTCTAGACGATCATTTTCCAATCGAAATTAATTTTCGAAGTCAAGTTTATATTGACACTGTCAGCACCTGGAGGGCAAAAGACATGCTAAACTTTAAAAAATCATTACGGGCTCATCCGAGATTGTTAAAGTGTGAACAACACCTTTTTGAAAAGGGAATTTTGTAAAAGTTTTAGGAAAAATACTTAAAATTTTCATCAAAATCAATTGACAAGCCAAAATGGCCCAAACAATATGTTGCGCATTGGTTCTAGAGGTTCTTTCCAATAAAGGTTTGAAAAATCATAACTTCCTCATCCAGGAGTATTCGAGGGCAAATGAGACACCGTTCGAAAGGTACTTTAATGTCCTTCAAGGGAAAAATATTAGAAAAATGAAAAAAAATATTTTATGGTTCGACAATGATTTTCCAAATTTGGATTACGTACTACCAGAGCAAAAATAGGGGGATTATTTGATATTCTAGGTTTTTTGAAGATAGACTCAGGTCTAAGACATCCGAACATCATGAAAGAAAGTAATATGGGCTTCACAAGTTCATTCCACAATCCCAGAATCATTTTGGATGATGGAACAACCCGTTGACTATGTTACTAGTGGGAACATGAGACTTAAGATTAAGGTTTAATACTAAAAGGATTTCTTTTTTTTTTGAAAAATGAAATTATTTCACTAGGAATCCAGAGCGAAAATGTTGATTTACCCCCAAGATTGGGAGACCAATATGATGAAAGCATTAAGTCCATGCTACTCTTCATCTATTAGAGGCAGCATGAACCTAACTTGGGGATGTTTCTAAAAATCAAGTTTTAAGAAACAAGCAAGCATTTTGATGGAGATATCATGAACAAAATGCAGCACATACAAAAATAAACATTGGTTAAACATGTAAACATATGAAGATAACATTTTGACATGAAAATGGGTGACACAAATGTAAGACAATGACAAATAGGGTGCATGGAGACGATATGAACATGTTTGAACAAAGGAATGGATGCTAAAGTTATTAAGATGACATTTTTACTTCATGAGACTCCTTAAAACACAAGAAAATGTTTAAACATACCTAAGACATGTTAAGGTGACTAAGATAGCATTTTTTAATTCATGAGACTCCTTAAAACACAAGAAAATGTTTAAACATACCTAATAAGACATGTTAAGGTGACCATTTAAAAATGAAATAGATATGTGAATATGGAAGGAACTTGGGAAAAGATGAATGAACAGAGGCTGTGTAATGATGAAAATGAAGTATGGTAAGTTATATATATCCCACAACATCAAGGTTTCAAGAGGGTCATCAAAATCCTATACCACAACCAAGGCAACAATGATGCATGAGAGCCTTAGGATGGTTATGACAGAATGAAGGGCTCACTAAAATAAAATGGATGATCAAAATAAAAAATGTTAGGAAAAAGGTAAAAAAATATACCAGCAAAAGCTTGAACCTTTCTCATTTTTAAAAGAAATGACTTTAAGCTCAGTTTCTTCCTTTTTTTTTTTTTTGCTATTATTTAGCAAGAAAAGGGTGAAAGAAAGAAGCATTCTACTAATATGGTTATTGTTTGGGTGTTTTGAGGATGAAAGTATGTGAACGGTTGAGTTTTTGAAGGTGTTTTGCTGGTGGTTTTAAGGAGCTAGGGGATAAAGGTTGGTTGACGGTAAAAGGCAATGGAATAGTATTTTTGGTGAGTTTTTATAGCTAAAGTTGCTGGAGAATTTGTGGGGATGATGACAAGTTTTCTGAGATTGTTGGAGAGCCTTTTTTTTATAGCTGAGATTTTTTTTTTTTTTGAGATAGCTAGGAGAGTCCTTCATTCAATGCTCAACCACTGCTTTTAGAAAATAATGCAAGGGCATTTTTTCCCATTCTGCACCAAGGGACATCTCCAGCTACCATGCTTAGCTGACTCTCTTCCTATTTGTTTTGCCATGCTAAGCACGGAGACAGAAAGGCTGTGATAGCCTACTACTAGAGATATGCCTACCATACCCTCTTACACCCATATATCTTATGAAAGTGACCTTTGTTATTGATTGTTTGGGCTCCAAAAATTTATTTGAATCCGTTAATAAGCCCATAGTTAAGGTTTGCACAAAAACATGTTGCATTGATAATTCCTTGGCACAAAATCATGTTTAAATCGAGTTTTCAAAGGTTAAAAAGTGGCTTGAACTGGGCAAAAATGCCTTGGTGTATCGATACAAAACATGTTGCATCGATACACAAGCTACTTTTTACTCCTTAGTATTAATACAATGAGCTATGTATCGATACTAAGAGCAAAAAATGTTTCCAATCTCAAGACTTAGAGACCTGTATCAATATTCTACAGATTTGTATCAATACTAATGCTTATTTATCGACATAAACAACTTTGGCTACTACCAAGGTTTGTATCGATACAAACATGCTAGGTATTGATACCACATCTTTGGTGTCAATAGTAAACACTCTTGTACCGATACTACATGTGAAAATTTAAATTTTTGACAATGTAAAGCCTCGTATCAATACTTGTGCACTAATATAACTTGCACGTACCCATAGCTTCCTGAATTACCTCAACTTGGTCACAAACAATGGGAAATTGATCCATGTATTCATTTGAGTAACCCTAGTGACACCATGAATAGTGGCCTTTGATGCCTCATTTTTATATTTTTCTTTAATATGATCCATAGGCATTTCAAACATTCCTAAAAAAAATTTTTCACCTAGCATTGTGTCACCTAATAGTGCTTGGCGACATAGCACCCGATAGTTATCTCCCAATTTTTATTTTTATTTTTGATTTCATCATCCTTCAATTGAGTCTTATGGTGCCAAAAGTGGGTTAGACAAAATGAGGTGTCTGCAATGTTAAAGAATCAAAGACAAGCATACTTACCCTCGATTATGAAACATTCAAGATGAAATCGGAAGAGAGCATCAAGGATATGTTTAATAGATTCATGGCCATTATTAATGCCTTGAAAGTTTTTGGAAGATATATCCTAACAAGGAGATGGTCAAGAAAATGCTTAATAGCCTTTTAAAATCTTGGGAAGCTACATTGACCATAATTGAGGAATCAAAAGACCTTATTACCCTTGGCTTAGATAGGCTTATTAGTCCTCTCTTCACATATGAAATAAAGATAAATCATGAAAAAGAGTAACAAAACGAAGTTAGAGTTGCCTTAAAGTCATTCATCAATGAAGAAAAGGAAAATGATGATGAAAACGATGGTAAAGATGAAGAGATGATCATTTTTGCTAGAAGTTTAAAAGGTTCATTAAGATGAACAAAGGAAAATCATCTCAAAGAAGTAAAGTTGAAAAGGTGGTGTGCTACTATTGCAACATATTAGTCCATATCAAGTATGATTACCCTTTATTGAAGAAGAAAGCAATAGTAACCATTTAAAGTAATAGTGATACTTTGATGGTGAAGACTCTAATGATGATCAAATGCCTAAGCTTTGCTATTATGGCTCTTGAATAATTCCAAGATAATCTCAAACACTTGTAATTTAAATTTTTATTCTTTTAATGAATTATAAAATGCATTTGATAAATTTACAATAGAGTTTGAGGAAATGAACACTAAATATATAAAAATGATTTCAAAATTAAAAATGATTTATTGTTGAAATCAAAACTTATTTTAGAAAATAAAAATAATGATTTACTAATGATATTGATGATTCTAAGTAAATAGTTAATATTTTAGCGAAAGTTAACATTAGTTTGAAAAAGAAATTGAGAACTTGGAACATGAAAAAAAATCATTTTAGAAAAATCTTTTCAAATGAATATGATCAAGTGCACACATTACAATTATCATCATCATACATCACATACTTGTCTTGTTAAGAAAAGGACATAATTTAAAATAAGGCAAGTATGGGCACCAAAAGGTATAAGGGGTTGGGTAACTAACCTTAAGGACCCAAGGCAATTTGGGTACCAAAATGTAAGTGAAAGTCTCTTATAGGTGTGTTAGAGCAATAAGGAGCAAAGCAAGTTGATTGTATGCTCTACAACACACAAAAATGGATGATAGGTAACCTCTAAGCTTTGAAATTTGAATGTGTATTGGTTGCTTATTCATGACTTTTTAAATGTTTTTATGATAAATTCATAAACTCAAAAATTCATAACTCCTAAACTACTTAACTAAATGAAGTGCCACACATACCATTACGAAGATCTTGAAGAGGAGTATTGATGATGCTACCGAAAGTTGTTGAAATTTTTTAGAAAGATCAAAATATTTCAAAATAAAGCATGGGTTTTGTGCCAATTGATCAAAAACATAAAAATTTCATGAAAACTAAACAAAAACTTGCCTAAATCTGTGTTTTCTAAAATTAATTTTCCTTTTTTTTTTTGCCTTTTCTCTTTTTCCCTAAGGTTCAACTCTACCAAAGCTTTATCTGCCAAAGTTATGTAATATATGTAACCCTTAATTTTTTTATTAGGTTATAATTAAATAACACTAATAATGCTAAATAGGCCTTAATATAAAATTGTAAATAGGCTAACCATTTAATAAAATAACTAAGCATATAATTTTTTTTGGAAAAATCCATTCCTACACCTTATGCTTTGACTGAATGATAGAAAACCCCTATATTGACACTTATATCGCCTATGGTTTTATTCTATTTGTCATAAGCTAACTCTGTTATATTTTCATGTTAAATCATTATAATACCTTAATATTTTACTTTATTTTCTTATTTTCTTTTCTCTCTCTAATTTCAAATCCATAAGCATTGGCCTCGACGGATTCTTTCTCCACTTCCATCACCAGCTCATGAAAAAACCCAACCCCTTCCTTTTCCCCTATTTAGATTTCTACCCAAAGCCTTTTTTCTTTAGCCCTTCTATCCTTTATGGCCCTTACCAACCCAACCCTTAAATATCTACCTGGATCTACCCATAAGTGACACAAACAACAATGATGACCTATTTTGCTCCAATCAACAATAGGACAAAGAGAAAGAACAGTCATCTTTTGCAATTAATGAAACGACATCATTAGTTTATTCTTTAGGAATGTACTTAAGCAGGGAGTCATGAGTGAAAAAGGCATAGGTTCATTAGACCAAACTTAGCCAGCAGAAGTTAATCATCACTTTGACTGTTGACAACTCGACATTATCATTTGAATGTTATGTCAAAACTATGGAGTCAAGGTTGCATGTACACCCATGTTACATTCATGTATTTTTACAAAGAATGAAGAGTACTGTAATAAAGAATTTTACAATTTGCAAGGTAAATTTTTTCTTCCACTTATTGAAAATAGATTTCTTTCAAGGTTGATATTTTATTCTTTTTTAAACTTTGTTGAATTGATGATTGCGAGAGGATTGCCCATTATTTGTTCAATTTTGTGCTAAAGCTCATGATGTTTTACTTGAAGCTGCAAGGAGAAATAAACCTTAATGTGATTACATCAATATTAATTTAGGGTAAATTATAATTGTTTTGAGTTCATATTGGAATTAATGTTATGAACTTCTTAATTATTGCTTGAAAATTACTTATAAACACATTATTTTTGCATATGGAAGCATAAAGCATCTTTGAAAGATTATAAATTTTACTTTCATGGAAAACAAGTACATGATTTTACTTTTATTTAGAATACCTACTATATGTTGATGCTTAATTATATATATGATCTTAAATTTTTGCCATTTAAGGAAGTGAAAAGCAATTACTACTGAAAAGTGCAAAGTATCTTTTGCCATGTTGTTTACATGTAGAGTTGTTTGTCAGTAGAGTTTTAAATTGTTTAGGTTTAGGATTTTAATTTAAGAAAAAAAAAAGGGTAGTTTGGTATAAACTTATTAGCTAGGCAAAATTCTAACAACATTGCTTGCTTTTATCTTAATAGCCAAACTACGAAGGGTTAAATGTTAGCAAAAAAAGCATAGGGCGTTAAATGTCATATGGGTCAAAGCACAGGGGGTAAAGATGGGCTTTACCAAAATTTTTCATGGGCTTTACATCCTCGCTTCCTTAAGAGGAGTTTAGTCCTCTAGACTTATACTTTAGCTCCAAAAAAAGGTGAAAAAACTTTCTCTTATACTTTTTTCAAAATCCCAAGTTGCTACTTATTCAATATGCTTACTCCGCTAAACCTTACCATAAGAAATTGTTCATTTCCTTAAAACATTCTCTTTTCTATCCATATTACATAAAGGATACTTGTTATAAGACAAATCTTCTCTAAGTCTCAAAAGAGCCAACTCTATCATATAACTCGGATCTAAAACAAAATTTTCTTAACGTACAGACACGAAACATATTATGCGCACTGGATAATATAAGTGAAAGTGCCAGTCTGTAAGCTACATCTCCTATTTTATCGAAAATCTCAAAAGATTCCATATAAAAAGGACTAACATTTCCATGAATTCCAATCCTCATCATTCTTTTAGTTGGAAAAACTCATAAGAATATAAGGTCTCTTGAAAGGAAAAATCTAGGCCCATGCATATCGATATAGGCATAAAAAATTTAATTAGAATTAAACTTACGAAGCAAAATTAAACAAAAAACACTCGAATTTTATCAAGATCTTAGGAAAAGATATACATATGATTGGATGGAAATTTTAAAGCATAGATATGCTAGAAATCATACCTTCCTAGAAACTCATAATGCTATGCATGTTGATCCCTACACGAACACACTATAGGTTGATTACTAAGATATTTTCTTGAGGCCACAAGTAGCATAAGTGTCTTGCCTCTAATAGTGATCCACACAGATGCTTATTGAAGCCTTCATGAGGCTTGGTGGCACTCTGGTACTAGCTAAAAGCCTTCTCAAGCCTCAACCAAAATATATATAGCCAACAAGTTTAAATCTGAAGTGATTCGGGAACAATTTCCATGCCTGTTATGCAAAATAGAGAGAAAATAATTCCTTAAGAAAGTAGCTGTTTTTTGAAAATGCTAATAAATGGATCCAAAAATCACAATTCTTGATCCCAATTGATTCCACTAAGATAAAAAACTAATTTTCCACCTTCATAGTGAAAGAAAACACTCTGAGATCACTTGGAATACCAATCGACATAAAGAAGGCTTGAAAAGTAGGGATTTTCAGATTTGGCCAAGTCCATAACTATTTGTGAAAAACTAATCTCTTAACATTAGAAAACTACTTTTCTACTTTCCTTGTGTCAAAATCGATTAAAGAACACTGAGAAAAACCATGGCAATGTAAAAAGAGCTTAAAGAAACCATTGGTTGCACCAAACCCCTTTAAAGAAGTCTAATGTTTGCATCCAATGTTTCTTTTAAGACTTATTATCAACCAAAAAGCCTTAACAATGTATTTAAATACACCTTGGGATAGGTTAAGCTTGACCAATGGGTCAACTAAGCCCATTACTAACAAGCCCAAAAGGTGGCTCCATTTTTGAGTATTTTTTGAAGCCTAATTAAAACTATTTTAATTAGCTTGTCCAAGATTGGACCTTAGTTTTAACACGTTACCAAAGATAGCTATTCAATGTGTCTAGCCCATTAGCAAGCCCAACTTGGAGCAGATCACAACAAAACTCCATTAACTTGATAATTAGGCCACCCAACGCCTTTAATTTATTTACATGTTAAATAATTTAATTTATAATTAAATTTTCTAACCCAAGTAAAACAATTTTTACTTCATGTAACTAAAATTAAATAATTAATTAAATAGTTATTAAATATTTATCAAATAAGTATTTAGTTTTATTTACTAATATCCTTAAAACTATGTCTACAAATAAATATTATCTTGATAAAACATTCTTATCTTTATTGCCATACTAAGACATCTTTAATTAGATTTCATAAATCTAATTTATGCCTTAAATTATTTTTAATTGAACTTATATAATTAAGTCCTCTTTATTATAATTTTTATTTAATTAAGTTGACTTAATTAAATCTTGATTGTGTGTGACCCATTAGGCTTCCATCAAAATAAAAATAAATATAATTACCTAGTTAAGTGTATTTATATATGTTGACTGAGATTGGTCTCTAACATGCATCATGGCCACCTTGAATGTACAAAGAGTCAATATAAACTCTTAAAAAACCTTTCAATAACTAGCCTTTCAATGTAATTTGGTCTTTCTACTAGCTATCCAAGAAAAACCATGAGAATGGTGTAGTACCTACTTATGTATCAATCCATATTAGTTCCTATAACTTTTGATTTAACTTTATGAATTTAGGGAAACAATTTCTTCTAAATTCATCATGCATTGGCCAATGACTTTATGAAGTTAACCAAAGCCAAGAACATATGAGATATGTCTCCACTATCACTTGAAGTGGTGAATCCTCTTTTATCACTCATTCATCCACCATATGATTCACGTCATACCCAACGTACCCCACTATAAGTATCCATCCATTGTGGACCCATTTTAGATAAATCAAAGTATGACACTCCTCATATGAGATGATCTTGTATCACAAGTCTGAGGACTAATATATTTGAGTAGCACATGAGAACATATTTCATAGACACTTAAGTGACTTATACCAAATAGAGTTCTTATTTGGGCCATGTTTAGTGAAATTGTTTCCACAAAACAAGCACCCATATGCTATCCCTAAGTATCTCTATACTTCAACTTCTATGAGATTAAAAAGTTGCATGCATCAAATAAATGAAAGCTTATCATGCGCTAGTCCTTCTGCATTGTCAACGCCCTGTCTTGACAATACGATGACTAGGAACATTTCTAAAAACATAACTTTTATGCATAAGGATCTCTTCATTGTAACTTATTAGTAACTTTGTAAGGCCATTGTGTTTCATAGGCTTCATCCAATTAGTGCTTGCATGATTGTCAATCATGACACTAACATGAAAAAAAACCTTGAATCATTAACATAAGTGATTACTTTGTATTTAACTATCATCTGCCTCATCCAACCCAATTAGCTGTAGGGATATACTAACATCTCCAACCTTAAACTTCTCATGTTATTAGCATAACTTTTTTATTGGCTTTGAGCTACGCGAAAATGATCTATAATGACTTATACTTTTTCAACAACTTCTTAAACAAGATCCAGGCCCAATAATTGTCTCTCCCCTATGTTATCCCAATAAAATGGAGATTTACACTTTGTAGACACCTAATTTTGTCCAAGCCTTCTTTCAAACAAATTGTACTCAATCCAAGACTTCAGGTGAAATGCACCTATTTATCTTCCCTGACCAATTTTTGACATCTCGAGGCTTAATTGAAAAGTAATAAAATAAAATAATATAAAACTAAAATTAAAAAAAAAAGTGTGACTGTTAGCAAAAAGAATGAAAGGTCAAAAATCTCTAAAGACCAAACCATTAGAATGTAAAAAAAAAAACGTCATTTTGTGACGTTCACAAAGATATATTGATACATCTCATTAATATATCAATATGTCATCAAGTTTTGATCATTTTAAGCCTAACGGTAGTAGTTATATCGATACAAGGCATATTGCATCGATGCAATTGCATATTTTATCAACATAATGTGTTTTGTTAGATATTTAGGTTGTATGGTTCTAGTAAGAATATGTATCGATACAAACACAAAATGTATCAATATTGCATGGAATTTTTTAGCACGAATAAGATTTTCCACCCAAGTTTTTTTACATTTCGCCTTCCTAATGACCCTAGATTACTTCATAATCATACAAAGGGTGTTTTACTAATGTTTTTACATCAAAACATGAGCATGAGAACCACCCACATAGCTTAGCCATTAAAATATGAATTAGCTTGGAATAGGTGAGTTTATGCTTTAATTATGCTTGGGAACTAAATGGCATCCAATTTTGTTGTTTCTTTACTATTTTGAGTTTAGTTTAATAAGAACTCTAGAAAGATGATTTTATGATCTACGAATACCAACCAAAGATATATAAACTTAGACTTGGGAGTCAATTACACCACAAATAAGGACTCAATCCCTCTTGTAATGCTCAATATTTGGTACCAACTAATCACATGTATTCAAATTTGTTTTTACCACTATTTCAATCATATATGTTCAATCATAACCCCTTTTTTTATTCATCAAAATTTAAAATAAAACAAATGTCAACAAAAATATATCCTGAAACTCTTACTATGATTAGCTCAAATTTACAATCGATTTAGAGCAAAAATCATTTAAAAAGAGAAAATTTGACAAAAATACTTGACTTAAAAAATACTCACTTATTAACTTCATTTTAAGTATTTTTTTCCAATTTTGACTCCATTTAAAAGAAATCACAAAAATACTACATTTGGACTAACATGAAAATCACAATTTTGGAAACAATATTAAAATCAACTTTGTTTAAGTTAACTTGGGAACTTTAATGTGAGACACTAAAGACCTTCTATAGGACCTAGAGCTATTCACACACTAACATAACTTTTAGAATCAAGTCAGAGGCATTCGAATATCTCGAAATAATGGGCATAAAAAATAGAAAGAACCAAAACAGGAACAGATTTGACTTTTCAAGCTCTCTGAATTTATTTCGGGTTATTCCTATCATATAAAATAATCAAACCAATAGTCTAATGACTATTGACTCGCAACTCTTTAACCTAAAAATACTCAAAAAATGCCATAATATCATTTTGGCTATCGTGTGAATTTTTTAGTTGGATATTATTGCATCATATAGCATATCTAACCAGCCTGCCTTCTGGATTTCTTCCTGGTTCATCTAGAATACACATTAGATAAACCATTCATGCTTGGAAAGCTATTTACTCTAATCTTATCTAAAAATATGAGAAAATACACAAAAATGATTATCCTCATTAAAAACAATTCGTAATATAAATTACGCTTTGAAACAAAGCCATGCAAATAGCTCATGTTCCAGGATTTTGTTGTATTTGTCTAACCATAAAATCAAATGTTTCAATAGCCTATTATGCAGCCCAATAAATAAAAATTATAGAAAAAAATATAACAAAAATTAATAAGGCCTATAACCTAATCAAAATATATCTTTTTTATAAAACTACAATGTTGGACTGTAGCAGTATCTCTAACATGACTTGTGACCACGAAGCCTTTTGTCACATTTTGAAACATGTTGCCAAACATTTGAGCATCCAGCAACGAGGCCAAACAGAATCTACAAATGTAATAAATGAGAAAACAATGAAAACTTCTAAGTGCCAAGACCTAGAAACATGTTTTTCAACATTGGCGATATACTTCAAAGTCATTCGAATGTCTTTGATTCTATTGCTTTTATTCACTACTATTTATTCTTAGCAAGTGTATGGCATACCAATGCCACACACCTAAGTGCTGAAACCAGCATCTAAGTGACACTAAACCATGTAATTTGACTTACCTGATGATTACTTAATGACTCACATTAAAACTTACTAGATTAAAGACTTTATAAAGCATGTTTAAGCATTTAAAAACATTTTTAATTTTGCTCCAAATCAGCTTTAATTCAAACCATTTTATTTAATATCCCTAAATTATTCATAAAAAAGCTTATTAAGCACTACAAAACCTTAATGCACCCATTGATTAAGTGAAACAAGATTGGCCCTTAAGGGATCTTTTAAGAAAAATAAGCTTTTTACATAACTTAAACATGTAAGATGTTTTAATCAAACACATAACATATTAACCTAAGCTTCTAATATATGAACATCTAAAATCATATTCTACTCACATAATCAACATGTCAGAGTGCTTCTTATCCTAATCATGGTCATATAAACATCATTTCTCATCAACTTTTCATCATTCAACAATCAAGCACAAAAAAAAAGCTTGGTTTAATTCAATCTTCATGCGTAATAATCAATTCATGCTTTTCACCCTTTTTAAGCTCATCAATTAAACAAGCTTCTAAATTCAATCAATTAAAAATAAATTTTAGCTTACCCAAGTTGCTAACTTAATCCATCTAGGTTTAACCAATTAAGCATCAATTATGTCAAGCCTGCTCAAGTTCACTTAGAATCTACCATGGTGAAACCTAAAAGATGTGTCTCTAACTTGTTCAAACACTTCAACTAGCTTAAGAACTTATGATTTCATCATTTTGCATTAAACTCAAGTGCTAATCAACTAGGGTTTAGTTCAAATCAGCTTACTCTTGCTCAAATTAGAAAGATTATTGAAATTAAATCAGTTAAGTTCAAGATCATCGTAACCTAAGCTAGCTGAACCAAGCTTCTTCATTTTTATCATGGTCAAACACTTAATTAAGCTTAGAAATTGTGATTTCATCATCTACACTTCATGATTACATCTTAACATCATCATAACCTAACTTAACTAAGCTTAAACCTTCAAATCTTTATGAATTCATGTTAGCCAAATCTCAGTCTAGATAAATCATCTAGTTTAAAAAATATATTAAGCTCAATAAACATGATTTCAAGTTAAATTTTAGCAACTAGTCACTCAATCAAGATGCAAACATAAGATCATGACAAATCATATTGGATGAATTAAGTAGAACAAGTAATAAGCTTGGCCAAATCATGAATTAAGCATAGAAAGCATGACTTGATCATCAAAACATGTTAATTAACTTAAAATTAAAAAGAAAAGTAAAGGATTATACTTACTCCAGGATAAATCTTCCTCCAAAAATGATGAAAACTTGAAAGAAAAAAAAATTCTAGATTTTTTCTAGAATTTGCTAAATGAGCCCTGCGAATTCCCAACATTTTAAATTCCTAAGGTCATTTTATGACCTAGCTCGGATTACATCTTCTTAACCTAAAGTTCATCCTTTTGTGTAATCAATTTTGAAATCCAAATTATAGAATTCTCCTCATTTCAAAATCTAATTATAAGCTAGAAAATTGACTTTCTACAGTTAACTTTGTCGACAATTGACTTTTACCACTATGTTGACATTTGATTTGAACTTCTAGAACTAGTCTCTTTCATCCAAATGATCTCAGTAACCATTTTAATCACCATAAGGGACTCCTATCTTTCAACTTTTAATATTTTGATTTTTAAAACCTTTCATATTCTTTTGGCTCTCTAGGGGTATGAAAGATAGTGATAAAACCTTTTATGTTCTATCATCCTCCGATGGAGTATAAAAGCTATTTTGGTTTTTAAAATTATTGAAAACTTGATTTTCTTATATGAAATTATAAAATTATTTCATAGAAAAATTTTATTTTGATATATGGGAATTATAATTAAATTCGGGATTGAAATCAAATAAAAATCAAAATTTTAGTTAACGTGGGATTACTAAGACATCGATTACTGGGCATTATAAGAGGGATCGATCCTTACTCATGATTAAACCAACTCCTAAATCTTTTTCGATCTCTAGAATGAGCATTAACCTTAAAGTTGGTTTTCTAAGGTTTTGTAACCCTTAAAATACGAACTGCAATAGGTGACCAATTTCACCTAGCCAAATCAGATTGGTGGCGTCTCTAAAATAAATAACCATTTTGTAATGATTATTTACGGCAAAATCGAGTGAACAATTCATTTTGACAATTCTATCTTTGAAAATTAAAAAAAAAAAGAATAATAATGATATGGCCCTTAAAAACTAGAGAAATAATGATATATAGATACAAAAGAATGAGGGGTACACCTACCTTTTAAGTCTAACTGGTCAACATTTGTATACCGAGCATGTTGTAGCAAACATGACCTCTATTTGGTATTTCACTCAAGTGTCCATGGAAATACTCTTATGTTTCAGTAGTGTAAGTGACATTTAAACTTATGACACTAAGTATCTCAAACAAAGAGTGTCATGCTTTGATTCCATCATGGATAGGTCCACAATAAATGGATGCTTATGGTAGGGCAGTTTTAGGTATGGCTTGAATCATATGGCAATTACATGTGTGGTCTGGAGAGGATTCATTACCCCAAGTGATATGAGGGGACATATCTCACATGTACTTAGCCCGTGTTAATTTAAAACCTTTGGCTACGGCAATACTGATTATAAAGTTAACACATAGGAGTTGCATACTAATATAGAATAAGCTAAAAGTAAACACTAAACTATGCTTTTGCTAATTCCAAGTATATGATGGAAAGATATTTATTACACTGAGATACTAAATATTAAAGGACATGTCAAAACTATATTAGCACTTCTTACATATTAGGTAGCCATGATGCATTATTAGATGCCAATCTTGGTCTATAAATATAGAATATTCTTAATTGGGCTATTTTATTTTTATTGCCAATACGATGGGGGCCTAATGGGTCACAAACATAAGGGTATTAGTAGAAATTAAATTTAGACTATGCTTACATGTCTATTACAAGTAATGGTTACTTGGGCCTAATTTAAATAAGTTCATAAGGCCAGGGGAAAATTGTAATTTCTTAAAAATTAAAATTTTAAACCCCAGACTACATAAACTCATGTTTTTCATCCGACATACATGTGATTACACTTAAAAATCGACCAAAAGACCCCAAAAATTAGTTTATAATTTCTCTTAACTTCCCTAAGGAGGGATTACGCAATCTTGGCTTTTCTTGGGGAAAAATTATATTTTCTTTTTCATTTTGATTATTGAATTAAGATCTTCTAAAGTGCAAGGAAAGATTTATTGCAATCTAAACTGCAAACATGGCCTCCATCAACAAAATCTCTTTCATATGCGTGAATATGCATGTATCTTTTCAACATTAATTTTTATTATCATCTTGTATGGACATCAATGAATGGAAATTTGATATATATAGATTAATGAATAAGTAAGTAAGGTGGTATTTAATGGCATAAACCAACTAATTGCCTAATTATCAAACATAGAAATTATTGTAAAGACAAAAATCTGAGGAATTCGAGAATGATTCAAAGCCATTGTTTCATCAACCAAAACTTTCTAATTTCTTCATTCATTGTTGGTGTAAAAAGCCACATTTACAAGATTCCAAAGAAAAAACAAAAGGACTGCTATTGAAAAACACTTCACTTTTTTAGCTTTGTTTTTACTTCTAGGGAATCCTTGCAAATCCTAATTATTATTTCTAAACCTTATATTTATAAAGCCTACCAAGTAGCCTAAAGGGTATCTTAATGATCATTTAATTGCCTCTTAGCATTCTAATGCTTCCAATAATGCAGCAGTAGTTTAGCAACAACATTCGACCTTGGTTTAACCTAGATTATACCAACATTATGTAGGTTTTGAACTTTTCTTTTGAATGCATTGAATTTTTATATAGAATGTCCTTATAATTTTGAATGGTATTCGCAATGTGCATTGATGTCATACCATATAGGATAAGGGGGTTTGTAGGAAGGAATATGCATAAGAACAAAAAAAACTAATTCTAAAACAAGAGAGAGTACAGTTCTTTATAGATCAATGGGATCAAATTGAATTAGCAATTCCTTCTATCCTTTCATGGTTATTTCTTAGTATGGGCATTGAAAGATGATAAGGTATTATTGGAAAAACCAACATGGTTATAGGGTGAACTAATTTGTGTAGTTGCAAAATTCGATGGCTTTATTTCAATCATGTGACTAAGCTAGGAATTGAAATATACATCTAGCAGTATGGTTGCTCCAGTCTTTAAGTCTTCGGGTGGCAATGGTTAGGTTGAAGGCATTGATAACTCTTAAAGATCACCTAGAAAAACTCTGACAATTTTTGTCAATTTGAATGATTGTTCCTTTATCTTTCGGATCTTATGTCCCATTTCTTTAACTATTCCCTTCAAGGTATTTATTTATGCTTCTAATCAATCTCCCAAACTCTGATTTTTTAGATTCATCAAGGATGAGGATGATCCTAGGCAAAGTTCCTTATTATCTCATAGGGACCCTCGACCATTTTTATCAGTCTATTAAACAGTCTTTCTATTCCATAGACTTCATGACCAAACTCTTCTTAGATGGATTCTAATATGTTGATTCTTGCCTCTGAATTATCATCCATGTCTTAGTACTTTAAATGCAATGAATGGAATGAATTTAGCACATCATGGAAATTATGAAGGCATGAACATATAAACAAATGAATTTGTAAACCTTACAAATGCGACTGAATTTACAAGTTTATATGAAATATGGATGTCGTGCAAAAATTAAAAAGAAAAAATCCTAAGACTATCTGTTCTTTTTTCTTTAGCAAACCCGAAAGCTTCAAAACTTTGATAAATTTGATTTTTATTTTTTCTTTTTTTTTCCTTTTTCCTTCCTTGTTTCTCTTATTTTTCTTTTTTTTTTCCTACTTTTTTTATTTTTTTCAAAAATAATAGCTTTTTTTACTTAAGAAAGAATCCATGAAGTTTATTTTTTTCGGTCATAGAAATTTTTATCAAAATGAATTAGCAATTGCCAAAAATTTCTCAAAACAATTCATCATAATATGATAAATCAAGGTAAGAAATAAACAAAATAAAAATAAAATGTATCAAAGCAACACAATGTATGTTTATTGCTATCAAGAAAATCAAATTATAAAAGTAAAAGATTATGTGTACCTAATTCGATAATTGCCAAAACCAAGTATGGTTGTAACTAGGTGAAGCCCTTACAATTTATTACATGATGTCTGGGTTAGACATCTAAACAAGTTCTCGAATTATTTCTTACTCTGAAAAGAACTAATAAGGTACCTTAACCCTTACTCATCATGGATTTATGTCAGAAAGGATTTAATTCGAGTATGAATATTTTCCATGCTCGTAACTAGGCTAACATTTCGAGCAGGCATAGGAATTTGCACCCAATAGATTATTCACTAACCCAGATAGAGGCTAACACCTCAGAAGACAAAGCTACTTCATCCCCTTTAAAAATATTAGGTAACATATGCCCTCTCCATATGCTTGGAGGAGAATCTTATGGTATGTATGTGTACACTATGTTGGAGAAGGACAAACAAACCTTTTATGACTTGACACTTCATAACAAAACCCTTATCCCAAATGTCCCATAGAAATAATGCTAAATGAAACAAAAGGTTTAGTGAAAAATATGAACAACAAACCAGAATTTCCATATAAATAAAAAAAAAGTTCTTTGTTTTGAAATACCAAGAATTATAACTAAATACTAATGGAGATTGAATTAATCAAAATTTAGTTAATATGTAATTAATTTTAGGCTTGACTCTCTAACCTATCCCTAATAGAGTCACCAAGTTGTCACAATCCTGACTAGCCGGACCCCTCACTCCTATTTAAATTTATATATCATTATTTTTTCATTTTTAGGGGCCACATCATTATTATTTTCCTTATTTTTAGGGATTAAGTTGTCAAGATGAATCGTTCACTAAACTTAACCCTAAATAGTCTTTACTAAATGACCATTTGCCTTAGAGTTGCCACCAATCAATTTTGGCTAAGTCACCTACCGAAATTCATATTTTAAGGGTTATTAAACCATTAAAAACAAACTCCGAGGTTCATGAAAACACTAGAGATCACATCAAATTGTTTAGGAGTCAATTACAATCACGAGTAATGATCAATCCCTCTCATGACACCTAGTAATCGGTACCTTATTAATCACTTATTAATTTAAATTGGATTTTTATCCAGTTTCAATATCTAGCATTTACTTCTAATTCCCATATTTTAAAATTTTTCAAATCCCAAATTTATTATTTCATATAAGAAAATTAGGTTTTTAATATTTTTAAAGTCAAAATATCTTTCACACCTTGTCAAAGGATCGGAGAAATTAGAAAGGCCAAAATATCTTCTACATCCCACTAGATGATAAGAGGAATATGAAAGGTTTTGTTTTCACAAAATTCAAAAATTCTCAAATTTACTCATTAGAAAAAGATATCTCATTATTAAAACAATCCGCAAAACCCTTTCCATAGTTTGGAAGACATAACACAGACCATTTTAACATCGAAGACATTGCCTTAATTTTTTTTAAAAAAAAATTATTTTATTAAAAATAATAAAAACCTATCCTAAGACTTATCTTAGTTGAAGAGACCAAAATGTCCTCTAAAGTATATCTTTGACATAAAAGCATCTTTGTGACATAAAAGGACTCCGTCTTAAGGTATGTTACTAAAATATCCCTAAGGTATACCTCCGATGTGAAAGTATCTCAATAATCTAAAAGAGTCAATGACATCATAAATGAATGAACCTATACCTACAGTGCACTTTCGACATGAAAACATCCTAGTGATCACATAAGACTTAGTTTTAATGTTAATTACTAAAATGTCTCTAAAGTCTACCTTCGACGTGAAAGTATTTTGGCAACCTTAAAAAACTCAATAACTTCATAAAAAGATGAACATATCCTTATTATGCACCTTTAATGTGGAAATATCTTGGTGATCATAAACAACTCAGTTCTAAGGCAAATTACTAAAAGGTCCTAAAGACTTACCTTCATCATGAAAGCATCTCGGTAACCTTAAAGGACTCGATAATGATATAAAATTATGATTTCACCCTAAATGGGTTTCTTTGACATCAAATATGACCTAAATGTAAAAATTACTAGTAAGTCACTAAATTTTTCAAAATTACATATTAGCCTCAAAATGACTAAAAATCTAGAAACGTTCTTAAATGACCCAAATACCCTAAATGGGTAATTTGATGTGAGAAATGACCTTTTTAACCTTATGATACTAGGTTTTTACCCAAAAGGTCACTAAACTTTTCCAAAAGGTCACTAAACTTTCTTAACTTTGCAAGGTGGTCTTTATATCATAGATAAACACCAAACTCATCAAAATCAACATGAAAATCATACCAAAAATTCACAAGCTACATTCAGCCTAATATCTTCGGTCTTGGAACAATATTTTTCAAATTTTGCCAGTAAGCCCCTAAACTTTGTAAAATTACAAATAGATCCTTAAAGCATTAAAAATGTATGAAATGCATTTAAACATGGTTAAAATGCATTAAAAATACTCCCAAAGGTCCACCAAGCTTTCAATCAAGCTTGGATGGCCGTGGAATAATTTTTTCTTTTCTACAATTTGGTCCCTTATAAAATAGCACAAAAAATTAAAAACTTCACAACATAAACATGCAAGGTAGGCCAAGCTTAGAAACACCTTTCCAAGGCCACTTCAAATTTTAGGTAAATTATTTTTAGACTCTTAGCTTTCAAGTATCACAAAATACTCTCTAAATGTCATGAAAACAAATAGGAAAATATATTCGAAGGCCATAACATATTCAGTCATCACCAATCTACCAAGGAAAAAAATTTCAACATGTCTACATGAATAATCAATACATATCCTAATTTCTACCAAGCTCACATCATCATTAATATGTAAGAAATCATGAAATATGGATATATGAACATAATTTATCAATAATTAATCATGAAAATACAAAGGAAAATAGCATGAAGTTATATACATACTACGCTAACATCAATTTCATAACAAAATATATTTTCTTCATGAAAATCATATTACTGTTAAGAAAAATCAAATCTAATAATTAAATTAAGAAAATTACTTATGGATTTGACCAGTTAGCCTTTAAGCATGGATTAAAATCCATAAGCTCAAGTGATCATTAAGCTCCCTAAACGAAAGAAATATGAATGCTGTAAACAAAATCAAAGCTTTTGTAAGCGAAAATAACTTTAAAGCTTCTAAACTTAGAAAAAAAAAACTTGAAAATACTTAGTAATTTTAATATTGTTTGTTGTTAAAACATTAACCTCAAAATGTTTAAAAGGAAAGGATTTTTAATATTGTTTGTTGTGAAAACATTAACCTCAAAATGTTTAAAAGGAAAGGATTTGGCCAAGGGTGGAAAAAAACCCCTTGGCCGAAATTCTATCTCTTTTTTTTTATTTTATTTAATTTTTATTTTATCAAATTTGCTTAATTTTTTTCAAGAAAAGAATTCATTAAATAACTTTTATCATCTTGTATTACTCATCATATGTGAGTCATAAGGCTGTGCATAGCCTTCATGACTCACCATGGTGAGTCACGATGATAAAATTTTTCTTAGTGGCATAATTAAAATTAAACTAAATTAGTTAGGTAAAAATTCAATCCCAAATAATTAATTCTTATCCGATTCCAAAATTAAAATAAATATAATCAAAATTTGGAAAATGAATCAAATGAATAAAATCATAATTGCAAAAAATTGTAATTGGAAATTTAATGAAAAGATGAATGGAAAGAATTAATTTGTAGCAAATTAAAATTTACGTATTCATGATAGAAAATTTCACAAAATAAACTCAATTAAAAAATTAATCAAAATAGGCTTGTTGGGCTTATTACAAAATACAAATGGGCTTATTAGACTCGTTGGAAGATTATTAAGCCTATTAGGCCCATTAGTAAAACTTGAAAGTTTTAAACCCATAAAAATGAAAAAAAAAATTTTGGCCCATTAAAAAATAGAATTAATAAAGTTTTCACATAAAAATTTCAAAAGAAATTTTAAAAAAAAAATTTATGTGTAACAAAAAGATAATTGAAAATTTTAAACTCGTAAAATTTTATTAAAAAAATCCTTATAGAAGAAAATTGATATTTAATAAAAAATGAATTAGAATTTCATAGAGCTATATCCAAGCTATTTTATTGGAATATGTGAAAATATTTAAAATTCTAAACTTTAAAAATTTTACAAAAAGTTTGCAAATAAAAAATTCTTATTTTAGAGACGAGAAAATTCTAAAAATATGCTAAATTTATAAAAATGAATTAAATTTACCATATTACTCAAAATACTAATCTATAAAATTAATTAAGATAAAAACCTAAAATCCGAAACAAATTTCAGAGAGAAAATTTCACGAATAGGACAGTCGTAGGACAATAAAAAAATTAAAATTTAATAAATAAATTTGACAACTTGACACCTCGTGATATAAAATGCCAACAAAAATTTTTTTTGAATATTTTTTATTTTTTATAGTAAGCATTTGCATAAATAATACACGGGTATCGATAAAAATTTATGACAGTCATTTTTCAAAATTTCATGAAAAAATTCTCAAAAAGTTCTAAAAATAGGAAAATTTAATCATATCATATGCAAAAACAAATTTCAAAAGAATAAATTTAAAAGCTAATTTTTTTTACCTTAACACACTTCTTTTTTATCATAGATTTATTCTCTACAACTCTCGAAACTGCATTTTTTCATCATGTGCATATGCTGCTAGTTAGGCATGACTAATAACATCTTGAAAATGCCCAATCCACCTAAAGGATGTCGGCCTCTACCACAACGTCCGTTAGGTTCTTAATCTCGAATATTTAAGACGTTAGAAAAAAAAGGTCGAGACGAAATTAAGTATCTACACATATTATAACTAAAATTAAAGACTTTCTAGAAGAAATCTCTAATTTAAAACAATTATAGAGCTTTTAGAAATTCATAATTACCAAAGAAATTTTATCAAAAATTTATCTAAAATAGAAAACCCATTATTAGAAAAATTAAAAAAAATAAAAAATTTTGTTTGGTCTAAAAAAGATTCAAATTTAATTACAAAAATAAAATCTGAGATATGGATAAAATACCTACTATTTATTTACCTAAAGAAGGTAAACATTTAATACTTGAAACAAATGCTTCTGAAAATAATTGGGGAGCAATACTAAAAGCACGATTGGATAAAAATGAACTACTTCGTATATACAATTCTAGAAAATTTAAACCCAATGAACAAAATTATATAATTTTTGAAAAATAATTATTAGTCATTATTAATGAAATGAAATGATTTCATATATATTTAGCCCCTCAAGATTTTTTATTAAAACAGATAATCAAGCTGTTAAAGATTTCCTAAAAAATAGGAAAAATGAAATAAACCCAAGAAAGATTATATGGTATAATTTTTTATGTCAGTATCAATTTAAAATAGAACATATAAAAGGCTCTAACAATTTTTTGGCTAACTATTTGGGCAAGGGAAATCAAAGCTTAAAAACAGTGTTGAATCAAAAAAATAAAGAAAAAAAGTCCAAAAAGAATGAACCACAATCAAAAAGAGAATTTTCTTCCAATAGAATCCAACAAGGAATCCCTCAAAGTATTTACCTTATACAACAAATGTGTCCAGCAACCAACAGGTCCAAAAAGACCTCGCCCAAGACCTATACCTTATATAACTAACCCAATTACATATCAGTCATCCCCTAATCTTATATTTTACACTTATACACCTTATCGATGGTTCCAAAATCGAGAATAGGAACCAATAATATATTCTTTGTTGGTTAGACAAACCATTTCTTTATTACAAAAAGAACCTGAAAAATAGGTTAAAGACTTTTCAATCTAGGATTGCCCCATGATCTTTATGAATTAATAAATAATATATTGAAAGCTTATATATTAGAGAAAAAAGGTTTCCTTAAAAAAAATATGTCTTTATTCGCATAAACTTTAGCCAAACAGGCTATAGAACATCAAAAATTAAAAAGAAAATAATTTTTTCTTTCATTACTAAATATTGCGATGCAGAAGTGGATTTTAATTACAGAGATACAAATGATATTTTTAATATTCTTCAGTATTAAATGGTGAATTCAAAAGTCCAATTTTTGAAAAGCAAAACCAAATACTCACAATTGAGCAATTTCAATGTATTAATGGAAAAATTGAGTCATTTCATCTTTTTGGTCTCCAAGAAAAACTTAAAAGATTATTGGCCTAAAGTTTATATTAGGCAACATAATACCCCTAAAATCTTTTCTGTAATTGATCATGAACCTTTGATATAACTAGTATCAAATGGGGAATAGTAAAAAGAATTATTTTTATAAATATTACTGTAGATGAAAGAAAGGATTTTCTTGCATTCATAAAATCCATGATTGATAGGTCCTTTGGCAAAAAGAATATTATTATTACTATAAAATTGATTTTTATATTTTTATTGGATTTAGGCAAAGAGAAACATTCTTTGAACCTTATCAAATTTGGATCTTGTTAGGAGCTACACCTAAGGAACTTCCTTGCAAATACATGAAAGGAAATGTCCCTAGACCCAAGACAAAATTAGAAGAAATTTCTATGAAAGTAGAAAAGTTTTTATTTTCCAAACTATTTTGTTAAGTCCATAGAACTATTTCAGAAAGCAAAAGAAATATTGGGAAACACTAAATATTACAAAACCATTAAAACAGATGGGAAACGAATATTTTCTTTCTAAATGGGTATAATAGAATTTATCCCCACAAGTCTTGTACAATATATTCAACCCTCAAAAAAGAACAAGACATAGCAGAAAGCAAGCTACTATAGAAAATAGCTTATATAGAAATGGATTTTCCTAAAGAATATATTTTGATATGATTGAAAAATTACTAAAAAAGAAGTTGTTGTTTTAATAGCAGAGAGTGCTTCCAATTGGAATCCCGTGGGTGAAGAAGTAAAGAATCTATATAATATACTTGAAAGATGATAGCTATTCGAAAAAGACAACAGGTAGTATCACTACAGACAGGATGTAGATAAATATAACAAAGCCTTGATATCAACGGAAGGTTGGTAGAAGTTACAAGAAAGTCTTGTAAATGATTTGGTAAAAGTTAAAAAAGGTAAATGAAGTAATAAATGTACTTATAATAAAAAAATATTTCCTCTTATAAAAAGAGGATTACAAGCGGATGAAAGATATCAGGCAAAAAGTTGAGAAAGCCTTCCCTATTGTACACCTTTATCAAACTTTTTCCATAAGTAAAAAGCTCTTTAAATAAGCCTCATTTCCTTGCAAAATATTTACAAGACTTTATCATAACTTTTACCAACCTTTTATTGATATCGAGGCTTTATCATATTTATGTGCATCCTGCCTTGAGTGATATGAACGTTTATCTTTTTTGGACAGTTGTCATCTTTCCAGTATATTATCTAAATTCATTGCTTTTTCATCCTTGAGATTCCAGTTGGAAGCATTACCTAGTGTTAAAGCAATAGCCTCCTTCTTAGCAATTTTTTTCAATCAAATAAAAAATATATTCTTTGGAAAATCCATTTCCACATAAGCCATTTTATTTAGTAACCCATTGCTGCTGTGTCGCGTTCTTCTTTGAGGGTCCAAATATATTGTTCAAGACTTGTGAAAATAAATTCTGTTACACCTATTTAGGAACAAAATATTCATTTTCCATCTGTTTTAATGGTTTTGTAATATTAAATGTTTCCTAATATTTATTTTGCCTTTTGAATTAGTTCTATTGTTAACTCAATAAAATAGTTTGAAAAATTAATTTTTTCTATTTTCATAAAAAAAATTCTTCTAATTCTGTCTTAGGGCTAGGGACATTTCTTTCCATGTATTTACAAGGAATTTCCTTGGGTGTAGCTCCTAATAAGATCCAAATTTGATAAGGTTAAAAGAATTTTTTTTCCTTTCCTAAATCCAATAGAACTACAAATATCAATTTAATAGTAATATTAATACGCCAAAGAACCCTTGTTGATCAAGGATTTTATGGATGCAAGAAAATCCTTTCTTTTATTTGAAGTAATATTTAAAAAAATTCTTCCTACTATTCCCCATTCGGTACTGATTATATCAAAAGATTCATGATCAATAATAAAAGGAGTTCAGAGGCATTATTTTGCCTAATAATAACTCTAGGCCAATAGTCTTTAAGTTTTTCTTCGAGACCAAAAAGATGAAATGACTCAATTTTTCAAGTAATACATTGAAATTGCTCAATTTGGAGTATTTATTTTGCTTTTTCATAAAGATAAATTCTTTTGATGATTTCAAAAATTGGATTTTTGAATTCACCATTTAATTATTGAAGAATATTGAGAATTATTTATATTCTCGTAGTTAGAATCCATTTTTGTATCCTAATTTCTAGTTTAGATGCTAGAAAAATTAATTTTTTTAATTTTTATGTTCCATAGCCTATTTGGCTAAAGTTTCTCCCAATAAAGACAGTTTTTTTGAAAGAAACATTTGTCTCTAATGTATGGGATTTCCATTTATTATTCATTAATTCATAAAAATCACGGAGCAATCCTGGATTAAAAAAGGTCTTTAAATTGTTTTTCAAGTTCTTTTTGTAATAAAGAAGCATTCTGTTTAACCAATTGAAAATATGCCATTGGTTCCTATTCTGGATTTTGGGACCATTAATAAGGTGCATGAGGTGAAAATATAGAATTAGGGTATGGTTGATATGTAACTGGATTAGTTATACAAGATGTAAGCCTTGCGCCAGGTCTTTTTGTACCTGTTGGTTGCTAGACCCATTCTGCTATAAGGTAAATACCTTGAAGGATTCCTTGTTTTCTTTTTTTAGATTCCATTGGAAGAAGATTCTCTTTTTTTAGTTTTCTTTTTTATTGTGGTCCATTCTCTTTGGACTTTTTTCCTTTATATTTTTGATTCATCACTCTTTTTTAGCTTTGATTTTCCCTGCTCAAATAGTTAGCTAAAAGATTGTTATAGCCTTTTATCTATTTTAAAATAATATTGGTATAGAAAATTATACCATCTAATCCTTATTGGGTTTATTTCATTTTTTCGATTTTTTAGGAAATCTTTAACTGCTTGATTGTCCATTCTAATAAAAAAATTCTTCGGAGGCTAAATATATATGAAATCTTTTTATTTCGCTTATAATGGCTAATAATTCTTTTTCAAAAATTATATAATTTTTGTTCATTGCGTTTAAATTTTCTAGAAATATATAAACAAAATAGATCATTTTTATCTACTTATGGTTTGAGTACTGCTCCCTAATTATTTTTAAAAGCATCTATTTCAAGTATTAAATTTTCACCTTCTTTAGGTAAATAAACATTAGGTATTTTATCTATTTTAGATTTTATTTTTCTAACTAAATCTAAATATTTTTTTTGACCAATAAATTTTTTGTTTTTTTTTTTAAATTTCTAATAATGAGGTTTCTATTTTAGATAAATTTTTTATAAAATTTCTTCTGTAATTAAAAATTCCTACAAAACTGTAATTGTTTTAAATTAAAGATTTCTTCTGGAAATTCTTTAATTTTAGTAATAATATGTTCTTGTAATTTTGTCCCTTGTTAAGATAAATGTAATCCTAAAAATTCTATTTCTTGTTTTCCTAATTCTATTTTCTTCAAGTTAAGTATAATTCCATTATCTATGAGCTTATGAGTAATTATTTCTAACTATTCCATTATCTATGAACTTATGAGCAATTATTTCTAGATGCTTTCTATGTTTTTTTAAGGTTTTTGAGAAAACTAATATATCATTAATATATAAAAAACAAAATTTTCTACAATCTTTAAATATAGAGTCTGTCCATCTTTGAAGAGATTTGTAGGGCATTGCAAAGTCCAAAAGGCATTATTGCCCATTGATAATGTCCTTCTGGGACACTAAAGGCAGTTAATGCTTTCAATTCCTGTATAAGCTTTATTTATCAAAATCTAGACTTACAATCAACCATACTATAGTAACTATCATCTTTTGCTAAGTTTATTAAAAAATGTTTTTGTGGAAAAATATCTATCAGTTCAAGATTTTGGTTTAATCTCTCGTAATTAATTATCATTCGAGTTTTTTCTAATTTTTACTTAATATAGTCTCTTACTAAATAGGCTAGACTTGAATGCGGACTTTCATTATTTTAGTTAGTCCTTTATATGACAGTTCATTTATTTAAATGTCAAATTCATCTTTATCCGCTTTTGTATAAATCATTAAATCATAGGTTTATTCTTTATGATTTTATTTGGATTATTTAGTTTTAAACTATAATATCTTGGATTTTTAAACCATAATTTTACAAGGTCTTCACTAAAATCAGGTTCTAATATTGTATATAGCTAATGTTTTTCATTAAGCTATTTTATTATTTGCTTTTCTAAGGGCTTTGGTATAAAGCCTTTTTCATAGGTATGTTTGTGTTTTCAATATAGGAATTTCTATCATTTTATCTTTTAAATTTAGGTAGAGTTTTGCTTTATCTATTATGAAAGAACGTACTTGTATATAAAATTATTAACTATAGTTTATCTCCATGCATTACAAGAAATCCTAAAATTTTTGGAATAATAAAATTTTTAATATTAAACCATATTGGCACTTGTTGCCTTGAATTGTATTAAGGTTTCATATCCATTTATTCCAGCAACTAGATTGGGAGATTTTATTAATTTCCATTTTCTATTGGAAATGCATTTATTCTACAACCACTTGTTGTAGCTCTTATATCTAATAAGACATCTAAAGAATATGTTTCATATCCTTTGAATATAAATTCTCCTATAACATAATTATAGAATTTTTTTTATTATGATGATTGGAAAATATTATTCCATCATCCTTTAAATTTATTTGCTTAATTATGGCTACTTTTATTTCTTTATTTTTAGAAAAAGTTGATTATGCTAGGGATGTGTGCTCTTTCAATGGGCTTATTGCTAGCCATAGTAGAAGCTATAGATGAATTAATTGATTCATTAATTATCACTATCTTTTGGTTGACTAAATAATATTTTGGAAGATTTTTATCTTTTCTTTTAGAGGTCTATTATCTTTAAAGTATAAATTAGAGCGATTCTTTAAATTCTATTGGTTTTGTTAACTTTTTATTAGCTTCTTCAGTTACTTATGTCTATACCCACTCAATAGGCATCGTTAAATCTCTAAGATTCATTAATCTTGGTTGGATTTCTAAATCAAAACTTTTTGGTTCAAATATTTCCATCATTTTTATTGTCAAAATTTTTTAAAGAAATCTGAGCTGAATTTATAAATTCATGAAAACTTTCCAATTGATTGTTAAACCATTGCTATTATTTTTCATTCCAATGTTTTTTTTATTTGTATTATTAGTCTAACGCTATCTTGAATATGAAAGTCATTAATATATACAAAATAGTTTAGTTTTATTTTAAACCATACTACTCCAATTATAAGATTTGATTCTATTTCTTCTATTAAGGCATCGTAAAATCTTTTATATAAAACTAGATCTAGAATTGGGGTATCAATTCCTTGTCTAAATAAAACTTTAATTTCTATTTAAATTACTCCAATATGGACACATCTAATTTTAGGATACTTTTGTTTAAGTCTCCTAATTTTTTTCTTTATTAAAAATTAAGATGTTTACCAATCTGTCTTCAGAGGCTTTAGTAGTTGTGTTACTTCTAAATTGTTCAAAATGTCTAGTATTCCAGAAATTAAATTTTAAAAATTTATAAATTTTTTCCTTTTTTAATATTTGAATTTTTGACAACTATTCTTCAATTATTTGCATGTCTTCTCCTAATACATCTCCTAATTTTGTTACTTGTTTTTTTCTTTCTTGAGAACTTCCTAAAGAATTTTTAAAAACTTGCAAGTGTTCATTATAAAGATGAATTCTTTCTTCTTTTGA
>JBBYHM010355542.1:12088-22391 GCA_038381775.1 Adansonia rubrostipa | reverse complement strand
ATCATATGTGCAAGCTTTATATGCTCCCATAAGGATATGCATATAATTCACTCATTGAATAAAGCTTGCTTAATACTCAAGAACATGAAACACTAAAATCAACCTTTTATAAAATCATGTTTAAGTTTATGCTTCATATCATCATTTTATGAATTAATTAAACATATCACCATTAAGCACTTAAACATCAAATGCATACAAAATCAAGCACATAATCTTCAAATGCATTTTCCAATAAGCTCATGCATATTCTAGATGCAAGATATGTCTTTTGATTAAAATCATTTGGCAACAAAATAATATTAAAAATTATTTTTCAATAAAGCAAAATAAATAGACATATATATATAATGAACACAAACCATATATGATAAAAATAAGCTTAAAGGCTTAAAAGTTACCGATCACACTTTCTTGATGTCTTGAGCATCCATTTGTGTTGCTTTGCTCCTTATTGCTCCAACATACATACAAGAGACTTTCACTTGTATTTTTGTACCCAAGTTGTTTTGGGTCCTCGAAGATTAGTTTCAAAGCCTCTTATTCCCTTAGAAACCTATGTTTGCCTAACTTTAAGTATTGTCCTTTTCTTGATAGGACAAGGATGGACATTATGACTATGAAATTTGCAATGTGAGCACTTGGTCATTCATTTGAAAGGATTTTTCCAAGATAATTTTCTTTTTGTTTTCCAAGCTTTGAATTTTTTTTTCAAACTAAGGATGACTTTTTCTAAAATATCAATTCTTAGCTTGGACTTATCAAAATCATTTTTAAATCCTTATTTTTATTTTTAGACTCAAATTTTGGTTCTAATAATAAATTATTTTCATTTTTCAATTTTGAAATCATTTTTTTATATTTTGAGTTCATGTCCTCAAACTTAATTAGAAGTTCACTAAAAGCATCTTGTAATTCATCAAATGTATAAAAACTTGAATGACAAAGGTTTAAGGTTAACTTGGGCTCTTTAAAAGCCATGAAGCAAAGGTTGCCAATTTGGCCTTCCTTAGAGTCATTATCACTCCATGTTGCTTTATTATTCTTCTCAACAATAGGTAATCGAATTTGACATGGCCTGCTTTGTTGCAATTGTAGCAAACCATTTTGTTAACCCTTTGTCTTTGAGATAAATTGCCTTTATTCATTTTCATGAATTTCATGACAAATATAATCATCTCCATATCTTCACCATCCTTAGGATCATCCTCATTTTCCTTACTCATGATTCATCTTCATCTCATATATAAGGAATGATTTGATGAACTCATCTAAGCAAGGAGATTGAGATCCTTTGACTCTTCAATTATGATCATTTTAGCTTCCCATGGCTTAGGGAGGCTATTTAACATTTTCTTGACCATCTCTTTGTTGGGATGTACTTTCCCAAGACCCTTCAAGCCATTTACAATGTCTGTGAATCGATCGGACATCTCTTTCATGCTTTCTTTTAGTTTTATCTTAAATATCTCATAATCAAAGGCAAGCATGCTTATCTTAGACTCCTTGATTTGATTGGTCTCTTCATGTGTGACAGCCAACTTATCCCATATACCTTTATATTATCTCACAAAGATTCCCTATTATACTCATTGAGGCCTAACGCATAACAAAGTGTGTATATGGCCTTGGTATAAAGTTAAGCCATCTTGGTGTTTTTAATCTTGTTCCTATTGTTCTTTGGGAACTTCAAGACCATCTATCATCCTTGTCGGGATAAGTGGGCTTTTCATAATTATCTTCCAAACTTGATAATGCTTTGCTTGGACAAATAGCCTCATCGTTATCTTTCAATACGTGGAATCTTCATTGTTGAAGAGAGGAGGCCTCACAATTAAATGTCCCTTTTGGCCCATACTAAAAATATCACCACTAGCCATTTGCCTGGTCTTTTGTGAAGACTTTTTAGTGATGAAAGAAATCAAAACAGAGTGAATTAATTTCAAAAACTTTTCATAAATTAACATTTTGATAAAGAAATTTGAAAAATCTAGAGAATAAGCTTTGGAGTTACAAGTTAGTAAATAATAATAAGCAATTAAAGTAAAAGGAATAGAAAGGCAAACTCAATAATTAGAGAGGTATGGCCTCAATTGCCTACACCTCTATCTTGGCTTTACTTGCCTTAAATTTTCCTAATTCATTAACTTGAATTATCTACCTTTCAAGGATAAGGTATAACTTTTTACACTCCCTATCTCTCTAGGATAAGATAAAAACCTCTACACTTTATCTTTTATGGCTAAGATAGAACCCTTCTCTTATTTTTAGTGGCTACGTAGGAACTTTTTCTTTTTACAAGGATTTAGGTCTAAACAAATAAAACCTCTAAAGGCTAGGTGTTTACAAGAATTTTGGCTTAAAGAAAATCTGCATTTAAAGATACAAAATGAAGAATAAAAAGATAAGAAGAACTAATCCTATACAATTGTGAACTACTCTAAATAATGGAATTGATGAAAAATTTTGACTTTAAGCTCTTTCGCTTTTTTTCAGCCTTTTGTTGGAGGTGTTAGAAAAGCTTAGTTATAGCTTTGATCGTGATTATAGATGTTAGGGATTATTGGTAAAGGTTTGGAGTCGTTGGAAGTTTCATTTTAGTGATCTTCGTTCCTTCTTACTGAGTTATATTGATAATAAGTTGCTGTATTGATATATTGTTGTGAAAACTCTTAAAAAATAATTGTTGAAGCTTACTGTATCAATACAAGCAAGTTAAGTATTGATACTGACCATTTTATATCAACAGAAATGGCTTTGTAGTGTATCATACATTTATATGAAAATCAATTTAATAGTTTTTTCATGACTTTAAAACATAAATAACTTATCTAAAAAACATTTTACATAAATATATGTATTAAGAACACACTTTTGAGTGTTTGAAGGAGCTAAAACATATTCTAGTATTTTTCAAAGTTTTTACAAAATATTTCATGGAAAAAGTACTAACTTAAAAATATTTAAACACAAGCTAATTAAGCTTTAGTTTTAGTTATATCAAAACCGGATTAATTCAAAGCTAATATAGCTAACATTGTCTATTCCTTTCTCTAAAATTTTTTCACTTCAATTAAATATCTTGCCTTTCACCAAAGCTTGCCAAACCAAGCTCATAAAGTTTTAGCTTCTTTGATGCTTTTCTTCACTTGTTGGGCTTTTTTAAACGATATTATGTTGACTTTGTGCTCATTGTGAAGGGGTAATAGGTTTGCAAAAATATTAGGCTCAGTTTTAGTTTTAAACCACAATATGCTATATGATTGAAATTTGGCTCTCATTGTGATCCAAATGATTTAATGAATTTTCATAATAAGATTATCATAAATATGATCGAAGCATATTCTTACAAGAATAATTAAATAATACGATTGTCTTAAGAACAAGTGAGAGATTATTACTGTATGCCCTTGAGCCAGTTAGATTAGACAAGGAATATAAAGTTAATAATGTAAACTAATTAATATTATTCAATTATAAAAGGTTTTTCTTCATGTTAGTAGCATAACTGACAATCATGAACTACTATAGGATGAAGCCCATGAAATATATTGGCCTGCAAAAGAATTATAGTAAGTTAAAATTATAGGATCCTAATGCATGAAAGTCGTGTTTCTAAAAATGTTCCTAATCATTGTATTACCAAGGGGATGCATTGGAAATGTTTACTGGCTAGTGCATATTATGCCCCTTACTTCTAAAAGTAGTCAATGTTATAGGTTAAAGTATAAAGGATTCTTTGGATAAAATCTAGGTGTTTGTTTGTTGAACAAGTTGAGTAATATAAGTAGTTGCAAGGAAAAACATGGATTGCTACATGAGTAAACGACGTGCCATCTTTGTGGTCTTTCTAAGATATTTAGTGAAAGGATAGAATTAAACTAATAAATTGGTGACTAAAATGTTTTTTAAAGAAGTCATATTAAATCTACAACATTCAATGTTCATCAAATCTTGCTTTTATTTATGTTTATAAATTATGAATATGTTGAATAAACTAGATGATGATTTATACCCATGGTTAACATGTTGGGAACCTAAATAGATAAGAGGACAATTTGATTGATTAAACTTGGGATGGAGTTAAGTTGGACTTAATTGAATGAAAGGTTAAATATGGATGACCTAATTGAATAAGTTCAATTAAGGAAAGATTAAGACAATTTGGATTTGGGAAATCTAAACAATATGGATAAACTTTCTTAGCATGAAAGTATCTAAAGTACATATGCCTTAAGATAAATTTTCCTTGCCAAAAATTTTGTTATCATCCAAAATGAAAGAAATTTAATCTGCAATTAAATTCCATATTCTCTTATTTCATTAAATTGAACATTGACTCAATTATGTCTAAGTCCAAGCTTGGACTAAAAGTTTATGTTTGACTAAGACTCTAACTCTTGCAAGGTGAAAAAGTTTTACTTAAGCATGGAGTTTCATTATGAATTAAACTCTTTTAAGCTGAGTTGGTTGGACCTAATTAAGATTCATATTCAATTTGAAACAAACTCTTCTCCCTTTTATGGACTGGTAATGAATCTAGACATATTGTTGGATAAGTTTGGCTATCACACTATATGATAAAGTCATGGTTGGAAACAGGTGCTAAATGGTGAAACTATTTCACCTTGATTGGGAGTTTAATCTTAGATCAAGTCCTTCTCCCTTATCCTTAGCTAGCTGACTCAGGACACTAAAATGACTAGGTTCGGCCAAACTTTTAAAAGTTAAAGGTTAATCCAAACCATAACGCATGATAAAGAGTTGGATTCTCTAGTGATAAAAGTTTAAATTGTTTAAACTCTATCTTATCTTCCTTGAAGTAGCCAGCAAAAAAGGAATTATGGGAACATTACCATTATGATTTTCATGGCAAAAAATATTTTTTCCCTTAAGAGAAAATTCAAAAAGAGATTAGCCAAACTAGTCTATGTTGTTAACGTACTTCTTTTTTATTCCTCATTGATCTTTCTTTTGTTAGGGCATCAAATAATTGTTCTTTAATTGTTTCTACCAAAGAGAAAAATGAAGGAAAAAATTACTTTTTGATTGCGATTGAGGAATCAGCCTGCTAGCATGGGTGAATAACCAAGCTTTGAGAAGGCTCTAATAATCATTCGTGTAGATCACCATTAGAGGCAACAAAATTAGTTTGCTTATGGCTTCAAAGAAATCTTGAAGTGACCATGTCATTGTGGCATTCATGCAAAGAACAACAAACTCAAAGTTATGAGTCTTTGCGTAGGTAAGGTTTCTATCAAACGCTTGAAAATTTTTATTGTTAATCTAACTACATTAAAGTCTCTACATAAAAATCTTTAAAAAGTTTAGGCATTTCTTTGTTTAAATTCCACATCATTTTTTTAATTTTTTTACTTTACGCTTATCTTGATATGTCAGAGCTTAGGATTCCCAACATTACAATGGCTTTAGGGTGAAAATATAATGTTTTTGCAGGCAATATGATGTTCGTTCATCCTTACACAGTTTACAACACGTGCTTCAATCGTAAAATAAGAAGTAAAAGGTGTTGCAACGTGCCAAGTGTGAACCCAACATATTGACCTTAGATGGGTAAATTTATTTTTCTTTCATGTTGGGATTAAGTTTTCATAGTGAATTGCATATCCAACTTAACCCTAGCTAGCCATTATGAAATTACCAATGAACTTAGAGTCGCCAGGAATCTATTTTTAGCTAGGTGAGATTGGTCACCTATCAGAGTTTGCCTTTTGAGAGTTACAAAACCCTCAAAAACAAACTTTGAGATTTGCATTTTAACATGTGATCGCATGAAAAGGGTTTGAGAGTTAGTTACCTATAGAGTGAGACATGTCCCCTCTGTGAGGCCTTTAGATTAGTACCTATTCACATTATGTTAACCTAAATCTCTATTTGTTGGTTTTGGTTTCGAATATTTAATTATAATTCTAGCATTTCAAAATTATTTTATGCTAATATTGTTATTCTATTCAAGAGTAAATTAGATTTTTGTCAATTAGAAAATTAAAATGCCTTTTATATCACTAAAAAACCTGATGGAATGTGATAGTTTAATTTTCTGAAATTAGTAAAATTTTGATTTACTTTTTCTAAGGATGATATCTTGTTATTAAAATAATCAATAAAATTTTCCTCATATTGGAAGAAACTTATGGATTATTTTAATTCAGGGACATTGCTTAGCTTTTAGAAAACACATATTTTGTTTAATTAAAAAAAAAGACTCAATCTAATCCTATAAATAAAAATAATAGTCCAAGGACTTGGTCTGGATGGAAAATATGAAAGTAACCCTAATAATTCAATTTCGATGGAAGGTAAAAAACATAAACTAACTAAGGATCGATCTTGATAGAAGGTAAAAAACTAAACCTAACAGACTTGGTTTTGATAAAAGGTACAAAACCTAAACTAACATACTCAGTTTTGACAAAAAGTACGAAATTAATCCAAGCTTGAAAGGACACCTAAAATATTTTTTTGAAAGCACACCTATACTAGGAAAATAGGACTTTTATTGGCAAAATTTGTTATAAAAAAAGACATTTTAGAGCTATTACAGCTACTTGGTACTCAAGAATTGATACATTAACCAACCCAAGGTTGAAAGCACATTTATGTACCTTGGGTTTTTATGCTTGGCTGATGGTGGCTTTTAAAAGAAAAAAATTTATCTTTAAAAATATGAATGCCATTCTTATCATCAGCCACCAAAAGTAAAAAAAAAGCTAAAAAGAAAAAAAGAAAGAAAAGTAAAAAATAAAGGGAGTTAGTCAAACCAAATAAAAAAGAAAAAAAAAAGTAAGCTTGGAAACAAAAGCTTTGTAGTTTATTTCCAACCCCTTTTTATTTATTCTCTTTCCATTTTAAATATATTCTGCATCCATTTTAACAAGCCATCCATAGAGCCTTGACCTTTTTAAGGAAACCATATATATATATATATATTTATGATACTTGCTTTGATCTTGTTTTTAATGACTTTTATTGTATTTGGATGACAAAAACTCCTTTTTTAAACTTGTTCTATTCAATTAGCCTTTGTATTATGCATAAATGATTTTTGTTTTATATTCCATAATGAGATATGTTTATTCTAGCATGCTTTGATGTTGTTTTATTACTATTTGTATACTTGAGCATGATTTACTTGTTAAAATGCCCTTTGGATGATGCTTTGCCATGCCTTTGTTGTTGGATGCTATTGACATATTTTTTTAGTTCATGATATGCTTGTTAAAAGTGCGTTCTTGATATGTACCTTTGTTGTTTTGGAAAACTAATCCCTGAGTGAGATTAAGATTAACCTAAATAATGGGAATAATCTAGGTTTATTATTTTTAACCTCTTGATGCTATCAAGTGTATGGAAAATCAAGCATTTTATGCTTGGATTCATGTCTTAATGAGGCTAGCTAACATTGTTTTTAAATTTTTAAAGAATTTAGTTTGCCATATCTGTTTTATAAAATGCTTTAATCTTGAGCTTTAAGGGTATTATTGCTAATGGCATGGTTAATAGGTGTTCTATGTCCTACTTCATTAGGATTTTAAAACAGGCCTCGAAATCTATTAGCATCGACTTGTAGTACTAGGATGCCAATTACTAAGGCCCTAAATTACACATATGAGGCTGAGAATGATTAGGACTTTAAATGTCTAATGGAGCATAATTTAAAGTCCTAAATTAATGTGGAAAATTGAGCCATTTCTTTATTACAAGAATAAAAGAAGATCAAAGTCATGGCTGGTAGAATTCATGCATGAAAGTCAAAAGGAAAATGGTACTAATTAGTTGGTCGAAAACTATACTAATCACATATTGTTGGAAAAATCTGTAAGTTCATTATTAATGCACCAAATCACATGTTTTTTCGAATTCTTTACAAGGGATTATGGTAATTTTACTAAAGATTATTTAGGAGGATGAATCTGGATGTGATTAATTATTTTTTCTTATCCTTAGGGTTTAATATTTTGTTTTGTATTTAATTTCCTTAGAATAGTATCACCTATTCTTAGAAATTATCAATGAAAAATCAGATCACAATTTGAATTCTTTCTTCAAAAACGTACTTTCTAGCAACTTTTTATTTTCTTATTCTTGGTGGATTTTCAACAATAACAAAATATCCAAATGCTTACCTTTCATGAGAGGCACCTGAAAGTGGTGATAATCATATCTCTTAATACCAAAAACGTGAGATGGCACTAGCCTTATCACTCCTAGGTTTTGTAGGTTCCTAAAATGTAGTAGTCTATTAATAATCTTCCCTAGTCAAACAATACTAATTGAGTCTATGAGATTCTTTTAGTGTTCAGATTTGGCTCTCCATCAGTTGGCATTAGAGCCTTGTTAAGACTCATGGCAAACTGTAATAATCCAGAAAATGATATCCATGATGATGAGATTAATGAATTAAGACAACTAGAAGCTTTGAGAGTAATTGTTGAATATTATGGGAATCATAGAAGAAAAGTCAAATCATTAGATAAAGAGTTTGAAACCAATTCCATTGAAACTGCTTAAAATGAGTCTAGTGATTCTTCTTTAACTTCTAGTAACCGAAGGAGCAAGAGGTAACAACAAAACAATAGGAAAGGTATACTTTTTTTTTCAAGGTTAACATTTTTGAGTTTAAAAGAAAAATGAATCCTAAAGCTGTCATAGATTGGCTAAACATGGTGAAAAAAGTCTTTGGCGTAAAAAATGTTCATAAAGAACAAAAAGTGAAACTTGTTGTTTGAAATTAAAGAAATATGTTTAGTTATGGTAGGAAAACTTTAAAAGGGTACGGTGAGAGAAGCTAAATGAAAAATTTGATCAGTGAAAAAAAAATAAAGGGAAAACTTAAAAAAATTCTTGCCAAACCACTATAGCCATTTTTTTTACAAATTCGTAACTTCAAGCAGTGAGATCTTTTTGTTGAAGACAAAACATTAGAGTTTGGGCATCTCATGTTGAAATGTGATGTGACAAAGTCAAAAGAACAAACTATTGCTTATTATATTAGTGGCTTAAAATCTGAAGTTGGTGACATGGTAAGGCTACAATCTTATTGGAGTTTCCCTAATGTTATAAATCTTGCACTAAAAATGGACAGATAGATAAAAGAAACAAAGAATGATGGTTTCAGATGAAATATAAGGTCTAGATCTTTTAACTAAAGTTCAACTACAACCACTCCTAAATCAAAATAGCTTTTTAAGCCAACTAATCTTAAACCTTTTACTAAAAGGGAGTAAAAAGAAAGCTCTCATCGACGTTGTGAAAAATAGAACAACACAAAGAGATGTTTCAACTGCCAAGGATTTGATCACATAGCCTCAAGCTATCCTAACAAAAAGGTATTCACTATTTTTGAAGAGGATACTAAATATGATCAACATAAAGAGTCAGAACCTATACAAAATGATGAGGAATAAGCAACTTTAGCTAATGAAGGACAAGTGTTGGTGGTAACGGGAAATCTAAAAGTGGTCGATAATAAACTGAAGACTAAAGGAGGCACAACATTTTTCACACCTGACGTAGATGGAAAGAGAAAATATATGATGTTATCATTGATGGAGGGGCATGTGAGAATGCCATTTCTAGCAAGGTGGTTGAAAATTTAAAGCTTGACACAAAGGCTCATGCTTCACTTTACAAGCTTGCATGGGTAGACTTAGGCCATAAGATCAAAGTAAGCAAATGTTACCTTATACCTTTTTATAGAAAAGAAATATAAAGATAAGTTGTGATGTGATATGGTACCAATGAATAGTTGTAATCTATTTCTTGGGAGAACATCATAGTATGATAAAAAGGTAATACATGATAGGTTTCAAAACATCAACAATAGGAGAAAGTAATCTTAGCTCCTCTCAAACCTGAGAGCCATGGTCAAACAATTATAAAATGATGGTATTCACTTGATTACCAAAGAAGAAGTTGAAAACATTATAAGGAGCTTAGTTATAGCTATCCCCATGTAGATTAAGGAAGACAAGGATGAAGAACAGCGTATTCCAAATGAATTCTTGCTACTTGCCAAAGAGTATTCAAAATTATTTCTTGAGCAGTTACTTGATGGTTTACCCCTATGTGTGGTATTCAATATGCCATCGATTTTGTACCAAAAGTTATGCTCACCAATAAGATGGCATATCAAATAAGTCCATAGAGCACAATGAATTGCAAAAGCAAGTAAATGATTGTTGAAACAAGGGCTGATATGAGAGAGTAGATGTCCTTGTGTTGTACTTACCTTACTTGTTTAAGGAAGAATGGAATAGCAGAAGATGCATTGGTAGTAAGT
>JBBYHM010355542.1:0-11988 GCA_038381775.1 Adansonia rubrostipa | reverse complement strand
AAGTTAACAAATACCCAGCACTTTCATAAGGTTTATGAATGAAGTTTCTAAGTCGTTCAATGGCAAGTTAGTTGTACTGCATTTTGATGATATTTTGGTGAATAACAAAAACTTGGAGGAGAACTTATACCACTTTCAACAAGTGTTCTAGTGACTTAAAGAAGAGAGGTTGTATGCTAACTTAAAAAAATAAATAAATTTGGCACTAATTTTTTGGTTTTTCTTTGATATAGAGTTTCTAGTGAAGGCATAAGCATAGACCCAAACAAAGTTGGAGCAACCTTCTTTGAAGGGATGCTCATATCTCAGTAAAGTCTGGCCTCATGCATATATTAGATTTCAATAATTAATGAAGCATAAAGAATATCGTAATGAAACAGTAAATAAAGAAACAACTAAACTTTCCTATGAATCTTTAAGGAAGGATTTACATGTACTAATCATTAAAATTTTAATTCAAGATTTAAACATCCATAGGATCAGAAGTTACCTTGATTTTAGATGTTAAAATCTTGTTAGAATTTTTAACAGTGAAAGAAATAAAGAAGGGCTGAATTGATTTCTTCAAACTTTGGCAAATTAAAACTTTAATAAAATTGAAAAATCTAACTAATAAGCTTTGGAGTGTAAGTTAGTTAATAATAAAAACAATTTAAGAGACAGAGAAAGAGAAGAAAACTTAAGTATTTAGAAAGGTTCAACCTTAATTGCCTACATCATCTACCTCAGCCTCATTTGCCTTGGATTTTCCCAATTCACTAACCTAAATTGTCTATCTTTTAGGGAAAAGGCATGACCTTTACATTTCTTATCTTTCTAGGCTAAGATATAACCTCTACCCCTATCTTTTATCGCTAAGTTATAACCCTTCACCACTTGTTAAAGGCTAAGTAGAAACTTTCTCTACTTTTCAATGGCTAAGTAGGAACCTCACTTTTTTTTAGGGATTTGAGAGTAAACAAATAAAACCTTTAAAGGGTCAATGTTTACAAGAATTTAAACTTAAAGAAAAAGTATATTTAAAGATACAAAATGAAGAATACAAAGACAAAAAGAATTAATTATATACAAATGTGAATTACTTTAGAAGATGATGGAATTATTAAAAATTTTAACTTAAAGTTCTTTCCCTTGGTTCATCTTCCTGTTAGAGGTGTTAGAGAGGCTTATTTATAGCCTTGATCATAAATATGGCAATTGGGAATGTTTGGTGAAGGAATATAGCCGTTGGAGACTTTATTTGAGTGATTCCCATTCATTCTCACCAGAATATATTGATACATTTAAGTGTGTATCGAATACATTACCTATTTTTGTACAAAAATATGATTGTTAGAAAAGCCATGTATCGATACGTTATACCATGTATTGATGCATTTGAGGGTTTCATAAAACTTTAGCTACTGTAAAGCATTGTATTGATACATACACCTAGTGTATTGATACATTCATATGAAAATCAAATTTAAGGGATTTTTCATGACTTTAAAACATGTGACATTTATCTTAAAAATGTTTTAAACAAATATATGTTAGGAACATTTTTAAGCATTTAAGGAGTTGGAACACATTCTAGTATTTTTCAATTTACAAAATAATTTATGGAAAAATACTATCTTGAAAATATGTATGCATAAACTAATTAAGCTTAAGTTTTAGTTATATCAAAATCGAGACTAATTCAAAGCTAATATAGCTAATAATCTCTCCCATTTTGATATGATAAAACTTAAGGTGAATTGTGCCTGTAAAAGCTCCCCCTTAATAAAGATTTTCATAAGACTCCCTCTTAATAAATGCATTATAAAAAAATTTTGAAGATTATATAAAATTACTTTTTGAAAAACTTGGCAATGGCATTTTTTGTCATACTTAGCTATAAAATCAGCAACAAAAAATATTAATGATTTCATGAGATATAAATAATGTAGGCACATATGAAATCTTCTTATTTGCTAGCATAGATACATTTAAATGAAGTACAAGCAAATAAATCAACCCTTAAAATTTCTCCCCCTTTTCGGAATATTAAAAAGGTAGAGGTAGATTAATTCAAAGCTAAGGGACTAATTCCAATAAGATTTCAAACATGCATACTAATTATGAATCATTAAGAGTATGTATATCAATTATTGAGAAAATATATGCATTTAAGCCCTAATGTGTAGTTCATGCAATTTTTATAATCTTTTGTGGGCATTTAAGCATATTTAAGATTATCAGTTATAGAACATACCAATTGTTGAAGGATTTTAAGACTTGTTAATCTAGTTATTATCTAGATACATAATAATTGGTAATTTTTGAGTTTTTAGTGCACATGCATACTATTCATAACCATTCAAGTAACCAAATGGAAAGTTAAAAAAATTTGTTAAGAAAACATAATAAACTTCCATAAGTTAGAAAATCATTTGCTCATTCATGATATTTCAACAAAATCATTTAAGCAAATACTCCATTAATGAACATGCTTAAAGATAAGAAATAAGCACTTAGACATGTTCAAGGATTTATTCAAAGCAAACTTATGAAGCATACAATATAGGCAAGAATAATAATTTTATATAATTGACTCATGTATGTCACCAAACTTAATGCTAAGGGATAAGAATTTAACAACGTTCATTTGGTGATTACCTCAACCTTACCAAGCTTTGATGATATGCTTATTATGACTTTGAGGATCAAAGATCCTAGTGTTTGAGCATTCCTTGATGTTTTTGGCTTGATTTAAGGAGGTTGCATACTTTGTTTGCTTCTTTTCATTATGCAAGTGTTCATCTTTTAAGAATAGCTTTATCTTCATGAACCTTACAAAACTTAACAAAAAACCATGGCAAAAGAAGAACATTAGAGGTACCAAGATTTTAATTATAAAAAAAATTCAATAAGTTGATGTTTTGATAGAAATTAAAGATGTTCGATGAGCTTAATGATATTTTGAAATAAGTGATACCAAATGTTAATAAATGAAAAACATTAAGCATATATGGTACTAATTGTTGTAATACAAGAAAATATTTTCACTAAAGGCACAACAATAATGATGTATAGAGAATCTTGTATTTTTGTGCATCATAAAGCAATATCAGCATTTAATCATGTAAGTTATGCATTTGATTTCTGAAACAGACATCAATTAATCAAATATGATGTTTATGCATGAGCTGAGCTATGAAATCATGTTTTCTAAGGTTTAAGAATTGTAAAGATAAAGCATTTTAGGTGAAAACCTAAAAAAGGAGACCAATTTTGCATTTTAGAATTAAAACAACATGAAATTGGACAAAATACACTACATGTATCAGTACATGGTGGGTATGTATCAATACAAATAGTGTTGTATCAATATAATCTGGGTTATTTTGGGTTTTAGTTCATTGTATCAACACAATGCTCAAGGCATGGATACATACTTTAAGTTCTTTGAAAAATTCTTAGAAACACGTGAAATTTTGCTTTACAAACCCTATGATTTGATGTTCTAATGCAAACCTTTGATTTTTAACATTTAAAACTCATTTGAATGATCAAAAGTTTAAATTAAAACCACTTTTAAAATCATATTTTAATGATTTTGCATATTTATCAAATAAACAAATTAATGTCAAGCAATATGTAACTAAAAGTCTTGAAATAAAAAAATTTTCATTCAAACTATGTATGCACAGGTTTATAAACATGTTCAATATATTTCAAACTTGTTTAAGCTATAAAACATGAACTTATAACATAATTAAACATCCTAAGTCTCATGCAAGCATAATTGAATATAAAGCATTAAAGAGACTTAAGAACTTGCAAATGCATGTTCATGGCATCATATCTGATAAGTAAGCTCAAATGCTCCCCCTAAGGATACGTATACAATTAAGTCATGCATTAGAGCTTTTTAATGACTCAAAAAATGAAGTTTATCAAAATCAACCTTTTATGCATAAATCATGCATGAGTTCATTCATTATAACATCATTTCACAAATCAATTTAACATAGCATCATTAATCACCAAAACATAAAATGCATAGACAATGAAGCTCATAATCATTTAAAATGCAAAAATTGAATTTTTATTAAAATCATTTTGCATCAGAAATAGTATTTCGTAACAATATTTTTCAATAAAGCATTAAATATATATACCATGAATAAATAAAAACCAAAAAATAAGCTTTTGGCTTAAAGGTTACCTATCACACTTCTTTGTGTGTCTGAGCATCCATTTGTATTGCTTTGCTCCTCATTGCTCTAACACACCTATAAGAGACTTTCACTTGCATTTTGGTACCCAAATTGCTTGGGTCCTTAGAGGTTAGTCTCAAAGCCTCTGTTCCCTTAGGAAACCATACTTGCTTAACTTTAAATTTTGTTCTTTTCTTAATAGGACAATTATGCATATTATGACCATGAAAATTACAATTTGAGCATTTGTTCATATTAACTTGAAAAGATTTGTCTAAAATAATTTTCTTTGCTTGTTCCAAGCTTTCAAGTTTGTTTTTCAAATCAACATTGATTTTCTCTAAAATGTTAATTCTTAGTTTAGAGTCATTACTATCATTTTTCAAATCTTTATTTTCCTTCTCTAAAACAAGTTTTGATTTTAATAGTAAATCATTTCAACTTTTAGTTTTTAAATCATTTTCTTTTATTTAGAGTTCATTTCTTTAAACTTAACTACAAGATCATCAAATACATCTTGTAACTCATCAAATATAAAGGAGTTTAAATTTGGAAAGTTTGAAGTTACCTTTAGCTTATCATGAGCCATGAAGTCAAGGTTGCCATTTGTTCTTTATTAGAGTCATCATAAGTAGAAGAATCAACATCACTTCAAGTTACTGCAAATGCCTTTTTCTTTTTCTTTTTTAATAAAAAGCAATCAGATTTGACATGGCCCGATTTTCTTGCAATTGTAGCTTACCACCTTATTAACTTTTTAGATTATGATGATTTACCCTTATCCATCTTCATGAATTCTTGAATCTGTTGGCAAATATGATCATCTCCATATCTTCATCATCTTATTCTTCCTCACTCATATAAGCTTTCAATGCAACTTGAACTTTTGTTGGTTACTTCTTTCCGTGGTTTATCTTTATTTTACATATGAAGAGTGATTCAATGAGCTCTTTTAAAGTAAGGAAATTAAAGTCCTTTGACTACTCAATTGCAAACACTTTAGCTTTCCATAGCTTAGGGAGGTTATTTAATATTTTCATAAACCATCAACCTATTGGGATACACATTTTCAAGAGCCATCAAGCCATTTACAATGTCCATGAATCGATGAAACATCTCCTTGATGCTCTCCTCTGGTTTCATCTTGAACATCTCATAATCAAGGATGAGAATGCTTATCTTTGACTCCTTAACTTGATTGGGTGTGTAATAGCTAGGTTGTCCTATATATCTTTGGCATTATCACACAAAGACACCCTATTACACTTATTAGGGCCTAATGCATAAAAAATGTGTGTATGGCCTTGGCATTAAGTAGAGCCATCTTTGTGTCTTTTTCATCCTATTCCCATTCTTCTTTGGGAACTTTGAAATCATATATCATTTTTTGTAATGAGTGGGCTTTTCATAATTATCTTTTGAACTTGATAATTATTTGCTTCGATAAATAACCTTATTCTTGTCTTGCAATACACATAATCTTCATCATTAAAGAAAGGAGGCTTCACAATTGAATGTCCCATTTAGCCCACATCAAAAATATCACCACTAGCCATTTTCTCAGTCTTTTGCAAATCTTTGCTCAAGGATGTTAAGCTTATAGAATAAATCATAAGCTATGATACCAATTGTTAGACCTCTTAATAGTAAAAGAAATTAAGAGGGGTGAATTAATTTCTTAAAATTTTGGCAAATTAAAACTTGATAAAATTAAGAAATTTAAATAATAAGCTTTGAAGTATAAGTTAGTGAATAATAAAATCAATTAAAGAGATAGGGAAAGAAAATAAATGCAAGTATTTAGAGAGGTTCAACCATAATTGCCTATGTCTTCAACCTCAGCCTCACTTCCCTTGGATTTTCCTAATTGACTAACTTGAATTGTCTATCTTTCAAGGACAAGGTATAGCCTTTATACTTCTTATCTTTCTAGGCTAAGATAAAACCTCCACCCCTTATCTTTTCTGGTTAAGATATAACCCTTTAATACTTTCAAAGCTAAGTAAAAACCTTCTCTACTTTTTAATGTCTAAGTAAGAACCTTCCTTTTTTATAAAAATTTGACTATAAACAGATAAAACCTTTAAAGGCTAGGTTTTTCAAGAATTTAAGCTTAAAGAAAATATGTATCTAAAGATACAAAATGAAGAGTTCAAAGATAGAAAGAATAAATCCTATACAATTGTGAACTACTTTAGAAAATGATGAAATTAATAAAATTTTGACTCTAAGGTCTTTTCTTTGGTTTATCTTCTTTTTAGAGGTGTTGGAGAGGCTTATTCATAGCCTTGATCATGAATATGGCCATTGGGAATGTTCGGTGAAAGACTATAGCTGTTGGAGATATAGATACCCCATTTTGTCTTGCTTAATTTTTGGCATCTCAAACTTAATTGAAGGTAATAAAAATTAAAGAAATAGAAATAAAAATGGGTACACTTGTCGGCTCCTATGTCGCTAGAACTATTAGGCAACATGGTGCTAAGCTAGAAATATTTTTAGGAAGGTTTAAAATGCCTAAGGGTCATATTAAAGAAAGATAAAAAAAGTGACATTAAAAGTCACTATTTAAGGTGTCACTAAGGTTATACAGACTAGCACAAGTCAGTTGTCCATCATTCCTAACTAAAGTGAGTTGTTCGGAAGGCCAAACGCATGAAAAATTCATATTTTTAAATGAATATATCAGTACATGGCCTAGATGTATCAATCTAGGGCCTCCACATCTTTCAAATTCAAAATTTCACAAGTTGTATCAATACAAATAGGGCTCGTATCGATACATTTGCTTCATGTATCAATACATTAGCCAAATGTATCGATACGAGGCTTAGCAGTGGCTAAAATTTGATTTTTGGACAAGATGTATTGGTACATAAGTAATTGTATCGATATATTCTTGGAATGTATCGATACAATCTTCATTGTATTAATACATTCTCAATTTTTTGCCTAGATTTACTAATACTATTTGTAGTGTATCAATACATTAAGGCATTTTTGCCTAGTTCATGCCATTTTTTAGCCTATTGATCTAAAATTCCAATTATATATGTTTTTGGCATAAAAAAATCAAAATTCATATTAAGCCTTAACTGTGGACTTATGATTGAGTTTTAACAAATTTTGAGGCCCAAACTAGCTTGAAAATGAGCCATTTGCATGAATTAAACGGCTTGTTTAAGGGCAAAGTTGTCTCTTTTTTCATCTATAGACTTCAACAATTGTTCTATTCCACTACTCAAATTATGTCAGCCAATGGGATTTTGTCTACCTGAGCATACTACTTAGGGCTACCCTTTAGTACATTGAGAAAATTCAAATTACCCTTGCTTTTTGCCTTTAAATCTTGGTTGACCACTTACTTATAAAAAAGCTAACTTTGGCTTAGCAAATAAAAAACACTCCCAAAAACACTACACCATTGCCTTCTACCTTCAGCCAAAAACTTCATTCCTATAGCTCCTTTGAATCCCTACCTATAAACCTTCAAAACCTCACCTTTTCGTTTACTTTCATCTTTAAAACTCGTCTCCATCAACGTTATAACCACAAAGCTTTTTTTTTTCATCTTTTTCTTGCTAAACAAAACAAAAGGGAAGTAAGCTTAAAGCTACTACTGAAAGGAAAGACAAAGGTTCAGGTCTTGTTAGTATATTTTCTTCACTTTGTTTCTATTTATTTTCTATTTTGCATCATCTCTATCACTTTAGTGAGCCAAAAATCCATATAACCATGACCTTTTTTTAAGGAAAACTCATGCATTTATGGCCTTGGATATGGTAAACTTAGGATCTTTCATGCTTCATTAAACCCTCTAGCAGGTTTCTTTATTTCCATATGTAGGACATTTTCTTTTCTTTGTCCTTAAAAAGTAAAACCTTTTCTTTCTTGTCCTCAAAGAGCAAGACAATTTTTTTTTGTCCTCAAAGAGTAGAATGTTTTCTTTTCTTTATCCTTAAAGAGCAGAACCTTTTCTTTCTTTGTCCTCGAAGAGCAGGACATTTTTTTCTTTGTCCTCAAATAGGAAGACATTTTTTTCTTTGTCCTCAAATAGGAAGACATTTTCTTTCTTATCCTCAAAGACCAAGATGTTTTCTTTCTTTATCCTTAAAGAGCAGGACATTTTCTTTCTTTGTCCTCAAAGAGCAAGATATTTTCTTTTCTTTTTCCTTAAAGAGCATGACCTTTTTTTTCGTGTCCTCAAAGAGCAAGACATTTTAGTTCTTTGTCCTCAAAAAGCATGACTCTTTCTTTCTTTATCCTCAAAGAGTAGGACATTTTTTTTCTTTGTCCTTAAAGAGCAAGACGTTTTCTTTTCTTGTCTACAAAGAGCAGGATGTTTTCTTTCTTTATCCTCAAAGAGTAGGACATTTCTCTTTCTGGTCTTTAAAGAGTAGGACATTCTCTTTCTTTGTCCTCAAAGAGCAGGATATTTTCTTTTTTTTATCCTTAAAGATGAAGACATTTTCTTTCTTTGTCCTCAAAGTGCAGGACATTTTTTTCTTCGTCCTTTCTTTTCTTTATCCTCAAAAAGCAGGACCTTTTTTTCTTTATCCTCAATGAGGAGGACTATTTTCTTTCCTTGTCTTTAAAAAGCATGACATTTTCTTTTCTTGTCCTCAAAGAGAAGGACATTTTCTTTCTTTATCCTCAAAAAGTAGGACGTTTCCTTTTCTTGTCCTTAAAGAGCAGGATGTTTTCTTTTCTTTATCTTCAAAGAGCAGGACATTTTTTTTCTTATCCTAAAAAAGTAAGACATTTTTTTATCTTTAAAGAGTAGGACGTTTTCTTTTCTTGTCCTTAAAGAGCAAGGCGTCTCCTTTTCTTGTTCCCAAAGAGTAGGACATTTTCTTTTCTTTGTCCTCAAAGAGCAACACATTTTCTTTTCTTTGTCCTCAAAGAGCAAGACTTTTTCTTTATTTGTCCTCAAAGAGCTGGATAATTTCTTTTCTTGTCCTCAAAGGCAAGATGTTTTCTTTTCTTTATCCTCAAATAGCAGGACGTTTTCTTTTCTTGTCCTCAAATAGTAGGACATTTTCTTTTCTTGTCCTCAAAGAGCAGAATGTTTTTTTTCTTTACCCTCAAAGTGTAAGACGTTTACTTTTCTTGTCCTCAAAGAGAAGGACATTTTCTTTTCCTTGTCCTTAAAGAGCAAGACATTTTCTTTCTTTATCCTCAAATAATAGGACGTTTTCTTTTCTTTGTCCTCAAGGAATAAGACATTTTCTTTTCTTTCTCCTCAAAGAGTAAGACATTTTCTTTTCTTTGTCCTCAAAGAGCAAGACGTTTTCTTTCTTTGTCCTCAAAGAGCAGGACATTTTCTTCTCTTGTCCTTAAAGAGGCAGAATGTTTTTTGTTTTTCTTTTAAGCCCACACAAGCTAGTGGCACTCCTTTCTTTTTAGTCCTCAAAGTGCGTGATGCCTTTTCTATTTTTTTATGCCCACACAAGCTGGTGGCACCCTTTTTATTTTAGTCCTCAAAGAGCAGGATGCCTTTTTTATTTCTTTTAAGCCCACACAAGTTGGTGGCACCCCTTTTATTTTAGTCCTCGAAGAACAAGATGCCTTTTCTATTGCTTTTAAGCCCACATGAGCTGGTGGCACTTCTTTTCTTTTAATCCTCAAAGAGCAGGAAACCTTTTCTTTCTCACTCAAAAAATAGCCTAATACATTGCCCAAACAAAATGGTGTCTATTTGTCTTTACCCTATTCCTAATACTTAGCAACGGTTAAAAAGGGGTAGCTATAGACACCTCATTTTGTCTAGACCAGTTTTTAGCATCCTAGGAGTTAGGTAAAAGGTGACAAAATAAAAAAAATAGAAATAAAGCTGAAGAACGATGGAATTAATGATGCTCATGGAATTAATGACAACTTCCATAAAAGAAAGGGGTAAGCTAGTACTATAGATTCTTAAAAAAGAGCCAGCTAATCTAGAAAATCACTATATCGGTAGTATTGAAGCTACCCAGGAAGAAAACCATCAAGAGCAATATATAATGTTAGTCCTACCAAAACCACCAGTTATATATCTAAATCCCATGGCAGCCTTAGAAATATTAGGAAATTTATTCTTTTAGTCCCTATAAGTTTCAAAAATAACAAAACATTTCAAATCATCACAAAAAAAACAAACAAAACCAAATCCAAAGGCCACATAAGGTTCGAACTTTACCAAATCACATACCAAACAAATATATTTTTGACACAATAATCATATATTTTAATTCTACCAAGCTCAAATCAATATCATGTAAGAAATCCTTAAAAATACACATAAATATGTTTTACTAACATATCAACATGAAATTGCTAAGGAAAATGGTATCAACACGAATATATATATATGAAAAAATCAAAATCGTATCACAAAGATCAACATCATATCAACAAACAACATATTTCATGAATAAAATCAAACTATTATTAAGAAAAATTAAACATAACAGCTAATCAAAGAAAATTGTTCATTGCCATCTTGCTTTGCCTTCCAACATGGATTAAAATCCATGAGCTCAAGCAAGATTTTAGCTCATTAAAAGAAAGAAAATTAAATGAAATCAACAAAAACGTAAAATTTTCTAGGAAGAATTTATACCTTAAAAGTGCAGAAAATGGTAGAAAACTTGATTTTTCTTAAGTGTTTTTGGTGTATGTTTGCTTGGAACATTATTAGCCTTTATTTTTAACAATTCTCCTAATGCTTATAAGGGGGAGATTTGGCCAAGAAGGAATAGAATCCTTCTTGGCCAAATTACCCATTCATTTTTTTTTCATTTTCTTTATTTTTTTGATAAATCAAGTTGTAAATTAGTTGGCAAGATAAGCCTTAATTAATTAAATTTGTGTTTTAGCATGAGTCATATGCATTAGTCATCACCTAGGGCTTAGACTCCATGATGATGATGATAAGCTTTATAAAAAATCTTGATCAAGAATACCATAAAAATAAATTAGATAACAAATTGAGAATTATGTATTCAAATAATAAAATTTTGCCTGTTAGTATTTAATTAATAATTTGATCAAATAGTAGACGGCAATTAAAAATTAAAAAAATAGGCTAAATGAATTAATAAGAAAATTAATAAGTAGGCTTCGTTGGAAAATTAATTTAGGCCCAAAATATTCAAATGGGTTTGTTAGAAAATTCCATATATATATTGGGCTTGATAAAAAAAACAAAATAGGCTTAGAAAATCTTGGTGGGCTCATTGATGAAATGAGTTTATTGGGCCTAATAGCAAAATTTACAAGTTTTAGGCCAATTGAGGCAATTTGGCCCCAAAAAAAATAAATTTTTTTATAAAAATTCCAATTGTTGAATTATAAAAGAAATTTTTAGGAAGTCTTATTTGTAAGAAAGAGATAATTAAAACTTTCAAACTTGTAAAATTTTATGAGAAAAAACTTAATGAAAGAAAATTAATATATAAATAAATTCAAACTCATAAAATAAATTAGAGTTTTAAAAACTGATTTAACATGAATTTATTAAAAATATATGATAAATTTAAAAAACTTTTAAACTTCAAAAATCCTATCAAAAAATTTTACGGTGCAAAAAATCGTATGTTGAAAATGAGAAAATTTTAAAAAATAATTCTAATTTTGAGAAGAATGAGGTGAATTTAATGCCTTGCTCAAAATATTAGTTTATAAAAATAATAAAGATAAAAACCTAGATTTTGGAACTAATTTCACTGAAAAATTTTGCAAGTAAGAATTCACTGTCCAATGAAAAATTCAAAATTAATTGGTAAATCTGACAACTTGATACCTCATGGTATAAAATGCCAAT
>JBBYHM010355512.1:0-15671 GCA_038381775.1 Adansonia rubrostipa | reverse complement strand
CATTTATATCATGTTACTATTATTTTTTGCATTGTATTATGCATTAGTTATCTTTTCATGTCGTATTCGTAACATGTCCAAAATTACATATCTAATTGGCATTAGTCAAACAACTTTGAATTTTGAGTTATTTTTGTTTTATATAAATTTTGGCTCATTAGTGTATTAATGTTGCGGTTATATATTGTTTTAGGTCATATGGTATTTTAGTTAGTTTTCCATATCATATTTGTCGTGACACTTTTCAACCTACATTTTGTCGCCTATTGTACAATGATTGCTTTTCTATTTTTTAAGAAATAAGGTCACATTAATTTTTCTGTTTATATTATTGAATAAAAGTAATTCTACTGATAAATTATAGATGAAAGTTCAAAATATAAATTAATAATATGATAGGTTGTTGTAAGTATATTTTTTTTAAATTTTAGTTATTAAATCAAAAGACAAAAAGATTAAATAAAAAACTATGTTATAAATTATAGGTTATTGTATGATAATTGTTAAGTTTATAATTTTATTAATTTTTTATCTTTTAACGTGCATATAAATGATGGATATGAATATAATTTAAATGAATTAAATTTTTATATCCATTTCATTTTTTTACATATAATATATAATTAAATTTGCATATTGAAGTTGTTGTATTAGTTTATATTTAAAACTTACTCTAAAAGTTGTCCTCAAGTGGGGATTCAATTTTAACTCTAAATTTGTGCTATTTTTTATGTTGTATTCGTGTTTAATGTATTATCAATGATAATAAATATAAAGCATGTTAGAATTTAAGCACCAATATTAATCTGAATTCAAATACTACTAGTACCTGCAAAACAATATATGGTATAAAGTGCCGTGCTAAAAATTGACATTTTTCTTTGGTGAGGAAAAAACACAAATTAATCTATACCAATAACAAAGCTATCGCCAAATCATGGGTTGCTCAATTTTAAAGTTGGATATATAGAATTTAAAACAACTGTGCATTGTCTTACATTTGTCTTAGGAGGTTAGTTTGAGTAAATAATTATAAGACTTGGGTTGGTTTTGCCTATTCAGTCATTCAAGTTAAAAGGTTCATTTAATTAAATTAAATTCATTATGTAACTTATTCTTATTTGTAATTTTTTTTCTTTTATGCTTTTTCTTACCAAAAAAAATGAATGCATTCATGTCATGTTGTAGACATCTAATTTCGTTCGGGTCCCTTTTTTCTTGTTTAATAATCCTCAATATCCGAGATTGAATACTTAACGACAACCTTCATTGGGAATGATCTTTTTCAAATGAATCAGACATTCTCATAACCTTTTTTTCATAGTTAAATGGCCACAAGTTCACGTGATAAAAAGGAATCACATTTTGATATCTAATTTCAGATATATATAGGATGACTATTTAAGAGAAAAGTCATTTTTTTAATCTTTTCTTATCAAAATTTTGAGAATTTATTTCTATGAATGATATCACAGTCAAATTGTTTATTTTTAGAAATTTTTAAAGAATTTTTTATTAAACTTGGAAATTGATCATGGTATAATTATACCAATACTTGTATGGTATTTATGCTGATATGTACTCCAAAAAGTAAAAAATATTCAAGAAAAAATTTATATTAGTATTTTACACCATACAGAGTCAGGTTGTCCATTTTTGTGACATTTTTAATTTTTCATAGTATTGCGAGTTTTATACTCGAAAAATTTTCCTAATAAAATTATTTCGGGTTCCGGATTCTCATCTATACCATTTTGTAAATTAGTATTTTGGATAATAGGTTTTATTTAATTCATTATTATATAAATTTTAATGGATTCTTTAAAAATTTCTCGATTCTAAAATACGAGCTTTCCTTTATCTGTAAAAATTTTATGATGGAATTTTCTCAAGTTTTCAACTTCAAAATTCTTTAAAATTTTTTTTTAATTACCATTAAATCAGTTTTTTTTTTTAAATTCATTCTATTTTAAAAGTTTTACATTTTCTTCCCATTTTCAAAATACGAAGTTTTCTACTCTGTAAATTTTTTGAGATCTTTATCAGTTTATAATTTTTTAAAATTCTTCAAATATTATTATTTAACTCATATTAAATCATTTAGAAAAATTCCTTTTATTTTGTCAGTTTTGTAACTTTTTTTTTTTGAAATTCTTATAAAATACGGAGTTTTTTTTACTTCATAATTTTTTGGAAGGATTTTTCTGAGTTTATATTTTTAAAATTTTTTAAATAATATTATTTAATCCACATTAAATCAGTTTTAAAAAATTAAATTTATTTTACGAGTTTTAGAATTTTTACCTATATGATAATTTTTTCTGATAATGTTTTTCTCTTGTATAATTTTACAAGTTTTGGAGTTCCAATCAAGTTTTTTTTCATTTTAAAACTTTATTTATAATTATCAATTATTAAATTTCTATTTTATTATTATTATTATTATTGTTATTATTATTATTATTTTAATTTTATTTTATTTATTAGTTATTTTCTACTAGTTTCATAGAAACTAGTCTAGTTAATCTTCAACTTTTCCCCTAACTAATTTAGTTGGTTTCTAATTACCAATTACATGATATTTTCTAGGCAATCATCACAACATTTTTTTGAATGACCCTTGATTGTTTGTCAAATTAATGCAAATCTCACATTTTTATGCCAAATATGACAAAAATATAATAAAAAAATTAAAGAATTTTTTTCTTTTTTTCTCTTGGAGTTTCGGCCGAGAGGATTTAGGGCTCCTCTTGGCCGAACCTCACCCTTTATAAAAGGGGGAGGGTGTGTTTTCATGGGTTTTTTTTTAGCTAGAGAAAGGAAAAAAAAAAAAGAGAGTTTGGAAGAAAAAACATTAAAAATATACATTTTTACTTAATTTTTCAAGTTTTTCTTAAGGTATCACACTTGTTTTCTCTTATTTTCTTCATTTTGATTCATTCTCATCATTATTCATAAGCCAAAATCATGTTGAAGCTCATGGATTCTCATCCATGTTGAAAGGCTAAACATGATGGCTTCTAAAAAAATTTTTTTGGGTACTTTTTTGTTGTTATTTTTTCTAGCTAAATCTTGTGTATATGTATATAATATTATTCCTGCTAATATGATATTGATTTTTTTTATATTTATGTTGATGATTCTTTCATGTTATTGTGATGTTGATATGTTGATTAGAATAATATTATATTTAGTTTATGATTTTACTTTGATTTAAGCTTGATAAAAATCATTTATGCTTATTTTCATGGTTTTTTATGTCAAAGCATGTATGTATTTCATGTTTTCACCTTAGTCAAATCTTATTGGAATTGTTCATGATCATTTTGTGCTTATTTTTATTTTTATTTCATGATTTTTGGATTATTTTATAATATTAGTAAACATAGGGACTAAATTGTAAAATTTATAAAAGTTCTTTTTGACATTTTTGGCTTGGTTGAGAGCTTTGTAAGCCATGGGATTTATGATTTGTGTATTTGTAGACATGATTTAGGCATTTCTAACATTTTAGGGCATCATTTTGTAATTTTAGGAAATTTAGGGACTAAGTTGCAAGAAATGAAAAATTATGCTTTATGGCTAAAAGTGTTTGGCCAAACCTTTGTACATATTTTTGCCATTTTTTTGGGTGATTTTTTGCTGGTTTGATGATTTGTTGTGATGTTTTGTGATATCTTATTATATAGGGGTCAAAATATGATTTTTTAAAGTTCAGGGGTCATTTTGTAAATTCTAGAATATACTTTTTTAAGGCCAAAGTGTTTGGTCAAATCTTTATAGGTATTTTGCTGATTTTTCATATATGTTTGCATGTGATTTTTTATGATTTTTTTAGGTTATTTTGTTATGTGGGGACTAAAATGAAAATTTAGAAAAGTGAAGGGACAAAATAGTAAATTTTCATATTTAGGGGGGCAAAATAGATATTTTACCAGTTTTAGAGATTTCTATTACTTCTATGGCCTCGGATATAGAAAATTTTAAAACTTTTCATATCTATTCGATCTTTCAAAGGACGAAATGTAATTTTTAAAAATTTAGGGGCTTGATTGTAAATTTTGCATTTTAAGTCAAACTTCAGATTTTAGCTTTTCCATTTAGACTAAATTCATCTACTTTTCATCAGTTAAGGTCATTTTAAGGTCTATTAGGGTTACCAGGATACTTTCACGTCGGAGGTATACCCTAGGGGCATTTTCATAATTTTTCTTATCAGGATGCTTTTATGCTAAATGTGAATGTTTAGAATTCATTAGCCTTCTAAGGTCGTTTTAAGGTCTATTAGGGCTATCAGAATACTTTTATGTCAAAGGTATACCCTAAGAGCATTTTTATAATTTTTTTCATCGAGATGCTTCTATGCCAAAGTTGAATGTTTAGGATTCATTTAGCCTTTTTAAGGCCATTTTGGTGTCCATTAGGGATACCGAGATACTTTAATGTCGAAGGTATACCATAGGGGCATTTTTATAATTTTTCTCACAGGGATGCTTTTATGTCAAAGGTGAATGTTTAGGATTCATTCCATCTTCCAAGGTCATTTTAGTGTCCATTAAGGGTACTGGGATACTTTCATGCCGAAGGTATATCCTAGGGGTATTTTCGTAATTTTTCCACCAAGATGCCTTTATGCCAAAGGTGAATGATTAGGATTCATTCGGTCTTCCAAGGTCATTTTAGTGTCCATTAGGGGTATCGTGATACTTTCATTTTGAAGGTATACCTAGAGGCATTTTTGTAATTTTCCTTACCGGGATGCTTTTATACCAATGGTGAATGTTTAGGATTCATTCAGCCTTCCAAGGTCATTTTAGCATCCATCAGGGGTACAAGGATACTTTCATGTCAAAAGACTATCCTAGGGGTATTTTCATAATTTTTTCCATCGAGATGCTTTTATGCCAAAGGTGAATGTTTAGGATTCATTTAGCCTTTTAAGGTCATTTTGGTATCCATTAAGGGTATCGGGATACTTTCACGTCAAAGATATACCCTAAAGGTATTTTGGTAATTTTGTTAGAACCAAGTCTTATATTATTTCAAGGATATTTTCGTGTCTAAGGAACACATTAGGAATAAGTTCATCATTTTATATTATTATTGAGTTTCAAGAAGTTTCATAAATATTTTCAATAAAATATAAAATTTTCTTTTTAAAAAATTAAGGCAACGTCTCTAAGTTAAAATAATACAAAGAATTTTTCCCAAAATATGAGAAAAGCTGTACGGATTATTTTAATGTCGAGATATCCTTTTCAAAATGGAAATTAGGATTTTATAAATTTTGAAAAAAAAAATAATAAAACCTTTTGCATTCCTCTAGCCTTTTACCAAGGTGCAAAAGACATTTTTAATTTTAAAACCTTTTGTGGTCCTCTGGTTTTCCATTAGGATACAAACAAGAATAATAAAAAGCTTTCGTATACCATTGGTCTTTCGATGGAGTATGTAAGAGATTTTGACTTTAAAAATTTTGAAAACTCGATCTTCCTAACACAGAATAATAAATTTGTTTTAAAAAATATTATTTTGAGAATCTATAATTAAATGCCATATGTTGAAATTGAATAAAAATTAAAATTCAAGTTAACACGTAATTAATAAGGTATCGATTTTCGGGCATCACGAGAGGGTCGATCCTTACTTGTGATTGTAGCCGACTCTCAAACCCTTTTATATGATCTATGGTATGATCGTGGGCCTTGGAGTTTGTATTCTAGGGTTTCGTAACCCTCAAAATACAAACTTCAATAGGTGACCAATCTCACCTAGCCCAAATAGATTGACGGTGACTCTAAATAAATAGTTATTTCATAATGACTATTTAAGGTTAAGTTGAGTGAGCAATTCATCTCAACCATCCCATCCCTAAAATAAGAAAATGTCAATAATGATATGGCTTATAAAAATAAAAGAATATAAAATAGTGATAAATTTAACAAATATAGGAGCAAAGGCTATTTAAGTCAGGCTTAGTTAGGATTTGTATCCGGGCCACGTTGCAACAGCCTGGCAACTCTACAAGGGATAGTCAGAGAGTCAGGCCTAAAATCAATTACGTGTTAACTAAATTTTCATTAATTTGGTTTCAACCAATATTTAACTATAATTCTTGATATTTTCAAAATAAATTTTTTCATTATATTTTTGACATATAAATTTCAATGTATATTCTTCATATTTTTCACTAACCTACTTATTTTCTTTGCAGCATTATTTCTGGAGGAAATTTAGGATAGGGTTTTTTATTTTTGAAAATGTCAAGTCATAAAAGGTAAATTGTTCCCCCCTACACACTGTGCACATGCATATGCATCAGATTCTTTTCCACGAATAAGGAAGGGGCATAGATACTCACTATTTTAGGAGGGGGTGGAGTAGCTCTACCTTTTAAGGTGTTAACCTCTGTCTGGGCTAGTGAAAAGCCTACCCAGTTTAAATTCCTACACTTGCATGAGGTGTTAGCCTCATTATGGACATGGAAGATACTCCCACTTGAATTTAACCTTTTCTGACATAGACCCACGATGGGTAAGGATAAGGGTACTTCATTAATTTTTTCCAGACTCGAGGAGCAATTCGAGAACCTATTTAGATGTTTAATCTAAACTTCATGTAATGATCTATAACGGCCTTACCTAGTTAGAGCCATACCTGGTTCTAGAGGACACCAAATTAGGTACACGGAGGGGAACGCTTCTAACCCTCTAGTCTTATAATTTGATTTTCTTGACACTGATAAATGTATGCTGTTTTATTATGATACATTTTATTTCTCACAATAATTTGTTATATTATGAAGGATTTTTCTTAATTTTTGGCATGATATCCATGTTCCATGGAAATTGTAAATTCATTCATGCATCTACAAAGTACACATTATGCATTCATAATTTTTGTAATATAGTAATATGTTTCATTTATTGTATTTTAAGGATCAAAACATGGGTGATGATTTAGAGGCAAGGGTCCGCACGTAAGAGTTCACCTAAGTAGAGTTTGATCATGAAGCTCGTGGAATGAAAAATCTAGTCAATAGAATGATAAAAATGGTTAAGGGTTTATATGGGAAAAAAAAAAGATCACATATTAGAAGCATTAGAATACACAGGCAATGAAATGATTTCGAAGATAATTTTTTGGGCTACTCGCCAAATTTTGTAAATATAAGAGTTAAAAAACTAATTGAAAAAACTGAATCATTAGGGTTTGTAAAAATCCCTTAGAAACATTAACATAGTTAGGAAAATGTAGTCTTTGCAATATCAATTCTTTTTATTACTTTGCTTTTGAATCTTGTAAATATGGCTAGCCCACAATTAATGGATAAGTTAGAGAATTTTGGTTCATGAAGCAATGTTGTTGAATCATTACTCAAATTCTTTAGATTTTTTGCTTCTACAATAATCTTTATATCTGGCTCTTAGTTAATTCTTTAACATCCAATCTATTACATTAAATGTTGCCCCTTTTATTCGATTATTTATTCATTCATTCATGTATTCATTCATTCAATTACTCATTTATTTATGTAATTTTTCCATTCATTGACAATCATACTAGAATATAAATAAAGATTAATGTTGTCAAGACACATACATATTCATGCAAACTGATTTAGGTTTTTTTATGTATTTTAAGGTGAGATAACAAATCACTAAATGGAAGATACCATACAATAAGAAGGAAAATGCAAGCACAAATTTTAAGTTCGATGGAACTACTCAAGATAAGGAAACCGGTTTACTAACAGTTAGAAAGTGTTACCAATACTCCTACCAGGGATCTGGAGAAGTGCAAGCTGAAATGCAACCACTTTATGGTGTTCAGTATATGGAAGCTAGCCCATAATACTTATTCATACTAACCAAAGGGCGACAGGTAGCAGATGTGAGATGAGAAAGTAATTCTATCATAGCTGATAGGACCCTAAGAAGTTGAGAAAATAAGAAAATCCATTCGAACAGTGTCTCGACCTTAGCTTTTCATTGTTTAATGACCTCAATAGAATCAGATAATCTCTACCATTCCATCATAACCTGGAAAACTCCCTACCCAAGGTGGTATGATTCAAGTGTCAGGGTGCAACACTTTTTCTCTAAGGATTCCATCAACCAATGCATGCTATTCAATGTGAAAAAAATCTAGAGTATCGGCATAATTGGTAGGAGATCATAGGCTGCTATAAATTCCAACTTGGATTACTTGGATTATTTTTTGCTATGCAATGAGCTTTCGGATTCATCTTCTCTGCCAAGGAATTTAGTAAAAAGTCACATAGTGGTTGTCCTCATGGCATGATTGTGCTAAAAGGAAACGACAACGCATCTTGTGGAATTCTTAATTTTGAGGACTTGGAGTTTGATGCACCTCTTAATCTTTCATTAGCTTACCTATAGTTCAACCATAAAGGATGCCAATACAGTGAAATTCTAAGAGTGGGTGGATTAGTCTAAGGGTCATCAACCTTTTGGTAGTATACCAATCGGGGGTAATTTTTATCTCGACTTCAAAATTTTATACATTGCCAATGAAATGAATTTTGATTTGTAAATAGTATGCATCTTCACTAACCATGAATTTTGCTCATAATGATTACTAATATTTAGGATAATGAGAACATGTTAGAAAATTTTTCTTTGGTAGGTGATCACCATTAGTTTGAGCTCTCTCAAAAAGGTCCTCCACTTCTACATATATAATTCTTCCAAACATTTAGCTATAGACCTTTCACCACTATAGACTTTCCACAATTAACTGTTCTTTTTTATGGATTCCTTAAAGGTCCAACAAATAGATCATGCTCCTAAAAGATTCAGATATTGATAGTCTGACATGTGTTAAAATAATGCTAGTAATTTTGAGATTTCCCTTTTTTTGATAATCTTTTGCCATAATTTTCATGACACTCTTCCAAATCCTCAATTCAAGAAGAATGAGAGTGAACATAAGCCAAAATCTCCTTTTCCTTTTGAACAAAACATTTTTAAGCCAAATTTTGATACATAAGATATGAGATCTAAGATCTTTTCCAAGCCAATTTGATTTTCTTTCTTAGAGGCTCAACTAGTCGTTGGTAGCTATGAAGCCAATCATATTGAAGGGCATATTTAAGCCTTTATTGAGTGCATCATCATGCCATCAGAGTATTCAAAATGATTTTGAAAAAAATAACCTTTTTTTCTTAGTGAAATGCTTAACTAGTTCAATGGCTATGTTTGAAATGAATAATGGCCTTCTTTCTCTATCTTTTTTTAAATATAAAAAGTTATTTTCTTTGCAGTCCCCTTTAAGCCTATTGTTTATTTTCTTTCTCTAAAACCTAATCAAGGATTACCCTCTATACTAGGGGGCAAGTGAACCAAAGCTTCAAGATTATAAGGGGCAAATTCCATTATAAAGTTACGAGAAGAACAAATCAAACATCATGAAATAAATTTTAAAGAAAGAAGAGAGTTTGAATTTCAAGTTCAAATATTCCAAGTGAAGAATGAATAAAATTTTAAGTTGTTTCAAAATAAAAAACGATGAAAGTTTTAAAGAAAGAAAAAATAAAAATAAAGAAAAATGAAGAAAACAAAAGTTGCTGAAGAAAAAAAATTTGTTCATCTTAAAAGACAGGCCGAAATCAACTCTGTTTGAAAAGAACTGATCCTTGATTCAATTACCCTTAAACACTTTATTTGAGCCTATTTATCTTTTTCTTTGTAAACCCTAAACCATGTCCTACATGACATACCTAACAAAGTCTATTTTGATCAGACATAGTTATCTAGGCTATCGGGCTATTCCTAGGAAACTCTTTAAAATTTCATCTTTTTGAGTGATTTTTTAGTCTTTAATAATATGATGGGGTACATTTAAAGGCTTAAGAATTGCTTCTAAATCAACAAAGATAGTCACCAATCAGAGCGAACCCATCATCCTAATTTAGAAATAACCCTAAACCTTTAAAAATTTGATAACAAAAGGTTGAGTCAAATGCCCTGGCATTGATTCCTTTCCAAATAACCTTTTAGAACTTTGTACCTAGCCTCAAGAATTGATGCTTACCAAAAGCCATTCAGATCAATCCTTTGAGTCTTAGTGTTTACTAACATTGGTTTAATACCTGTTAGGCTATTGTATTTGAAGATTAAAAGGATGTTATAACTTGATTGTTTGTTTTTCAAGGAATTCTTTAAACGAACATCCATATAAATTTGGTATTGGTAAACCTCGACTTTATCATATCAATTTTTTTCAAGATAAATTTTAATAGTGTCACCCATTTGTGCCTCTAAATTCATTTCTTCGTCTTATTCAAAGAAGTCCCGAATGGTGATCATTTGTCACAAGAAAGTTTTAACATCATGATGGAGATAACATATCCATTTATCCTTAATATTGGAAAATCCATAGTTGAAATTGTTTTGGAAATTTCATAGATTTTGATCAATTTTTTTCTAAGGTCAGAATGAGGAGGCGATCTCATTCCATAAATCTTGGAATTTTGATGGAATATAATGCTTTTCATGATTTCGTAGAAAGAAGCAAATATGCCCTAAGTAGATATTTATCCAATTGTATAAATTATATCACTGAATCAATGAACACTAATTTAATATTTAATATTTAATATTTAATATTTAATGATTTTTTAGGAAAAATTAAATGATTCTCTAAAGGAATCTATCATCTTCTCACACGATCCTATGGTAATATAGGTAAAGATGGCTTTGAAGAAACTTCAATGGCGATATTCAAAGCATTCAAAGTTTTTTTCAAGGAAAATGTTTTCAAAGCTTTGATGGTGATATTTGAAGCATCCAAAAATATGTTTTCAATACTTTGATGATGATATTCGAAGCATTTAAAAAAGTTGTTAGCACCCCTTCATGCAATCTTATGGCAAGGTAGGTGGAGTGGGATTTAAGGCAATTAGGTGCTTTATTTTAACAATTGATCAATTCTTAAATGTCGGTCAACCTTTTTACCTCTGTTGACTTATTGGCTCTGTCCTAATCAACCCTTTGTCTCTGTTAACTTCTTGACTTTGTCTCAATCAACTTTTTCTCTCTGTTGACTTGTCGACTTTGTCTCAATCAACCCTTTTTATCTCTGTTGACTTGTTGGCTTTGTCTTGGTCAACTTTTTCTCTTTGTTGACTTGTCAGCTTTGTCTCAGCCAACCCTTTTATCTCTCTTGACTTGTCAACTTTGTCTCGGTCAACTTTTCTCCTTATTGACTTGTTAGCTTTGTCCTAGTCAACACTTTTATCCCTGTTGACTTGCTGACTTTATCCCAGTCAATCTTTTCCTCCTATTGACTTTCTGGTTTTGTTCCAGTTAATTTTTTATCCCTGTTGACTTGTCGACTTTATTTTGGTCAACCTTTTTATCCTTGTTGACTTGTCGGCTTTGTCCCAGTCAATTTTTTTCTCCTTGCTAACTTGTTGGCTTTGTCCCAGTTAACCTTTTTCTCTTTGTTGACTTATCAACTTTATCCTAGTCAACCCTTTTTCTCCCTATTGACTTGTCGGCTTTGTCCCAGTTAACCCTTTTACTCATTGACTTGTTGGTTTTATCCTAATCAATATTTATCTTTGTTGACTTTGTCAGTTTTATCTTGGTTAAAATTTTACTTTAATTTATTGATTTTATCCTAGTCAACCTTTTTATCTTTGTTAACTTTGTTGATTTTATCTCGGTTAACATGTTATCTTTGTTGACTTGTTGGTTTAGTCTCGATCAACCCTTTTATTTTTGTTGACTTTGTTAGTTTTATCTCGATCAACCTTTTATGTTTGTTGATTTTATCGATTTTATTTCGGTCAACTCTTTATCTATGTTGACTTTTTTATTTTATCCATGTTGACTTGTCGATTTCATCTCGGTCAACCTTTTTTATTTATTAACTTATAGATTTTGCCGTAATCAACTCTTTACCCTTGTTGACTTGTAGGTTTTGTATCGATCAACCCCTTTATTTCATTGACTTATATGATTTCATCCCAATCAACCTCTCTCATTTGTTGACCAACATGATTTTATCCTAATCAACTCTTTACGACTTAGGAGTCACCCTAGTCACCATTTAATTTAAGATTTCTCTTTAGAGCTAATTAGCTTTTATTTTCATTTTTAGTTTAGTTAATTTTTCAAAGCTTAATGACTCGAATGAAATTATGTCTATTTGGTCTTTGCCCTATTCTTGATTTAGCAATAGTCAAAAAGGGGTAGCTGTAGACACCTAATTTCGTTCGGGTCCCTTTTTTTCTTTTTTAATAATCCTTAACATCTGAGATTGAGGACTAAACGGTAACCTTCATTGGGAATTATCTTTTTTTCAGATGAATCAGACATTCTCAAAACCTTTTTTAAATAGCCGCAAGTTCACGTGATAAAAAAGAATCATATTTTGATCTCTAATTTTGGATATATAGGATGAATATTTAAGAGAAAAGTTATTTTTTATCTTTTCTTGTCAAAATTTTGAGAATTTATTTCTACGAACGATATCGTGGTCAAACTTTTCTTTTTTAGGAATTTTTAAAGAACTTTTCATTAAACTTGGAAGTTGACCGTCATATAATTATACCGATACTTGTATGGTATATATGCTGATATGTACTCCAAAAAATTAGAAATATTCAAGGAAAATTTCAATTGGCATTTTATAACATAGGGCTAAGGTTGTCCATTTTGTGACTAATTTTGAAATTTTCATAGTATTGCAAGTTTTATACTCGTAAAATTTTTCTAACAAAATTATTTCAGGTTCTGGATTCTCATCTATACGATTTTGTAAATTAGTATTTTGGATAATAGGTTTTATTTAATTCATTTTTATATAAATTTTAATGGATACTTTAAAATTTTCTCGAATCTAAAATACGAGTATTCCTTTATTTGTAAAATTTTATGATGGAATTTTCTCAAGTTTTCAACTTCAAAATTCTTTAAAATTTTGCATGTAATTACCATTAAATTAGTTTTTTCAAAAATTATTTTATTCTAAAAGTTTTACGTTTTTCTTTTCGTTTCCAAAGTACGAGATTTTCTACTCCGAAAATTTTTTGGAGATCTTTCTTAGTTTATAATTATTTAAAATTCTTCAAATATTATTATTTAATTTATATTAAATCAGTTTAGGAAAATTCTTTTTATTTTATCAGTTTTGTATCTTTCTTTTGAAATTCTCATGTTTTTGAAATACAGAGTTTTTTTACTTCGCAATTTTTTAAGAGGATTTTTTTTGAGTTTATAATTTTTAAAATTCTTTAAATATTATTATTTAACCCATATTAAATCAATTTTAAAAATTTTAATTTATTTTATGAGTTTTAGAATTTTTTCGTATATGATAATTTTTTCGATAAGATTTTTTTCTTATAATTTTACGAGTTTTGGAGATTCAATTATTTTATTTTTTCATTTTAAAACTTTATTTATAATTATCAATTATTAATTTTCTATTTTATTATTTTTATTTTTATTTTATTTTAGTTATTAGTTATTTCCTACTAGTTTCATAGAAACTAGTCTAGTTAATCTTCAACTTTTCACCTAACTAATTTGGTTGGTTTCTAATTACCAACTACATGATATTTTCTTGGCAATCATGATAATATTTTTTTAAATGACCCTTGATTGTTTGTCAAATTAATGCAAATCTCACCTTTTTATGCTAATTATGACAAAAAACATAATAAAATAAATAAATAATTTTTTTCTTTTCTTCTCTTGGAGTTTCGGCCAAGAGGATTTGGGGATCTCTTCGTCGAACCGGATGTGTTTCCATGGGGTTTTTTTGGCTAGAGAAAGAAAAAAAGAGTTTGGAAGAAAAAACACTAAAAATTTACATTATTACTTAATTTTTCAAGTTTTTCTTAAGGTATCACACATGTTTTCTCTTCATTTCTTCATTTTGATTCATTTTCATCATTATCCATAAGTCAAAATCATGTTGAAGCTCACGGATTCTCATCCATGTTGAAAGGCTAAACATGATGGCTTTAAAAAAAATTTTCTGGTATCTTTTGTATGTATATATATAAAATATTATTCTTGTTAATATGATTTTGATTCTTTTTTTTTTTTGTATTTATATTGATGATTCTTTCATGTTATTGTGATGTTAATATGTTGATTAGAATAATAGTATATTTAGTTTATGATTTTACATTGATTTAAGCTTGATAATAATCATTTATAATTATTTTCATGATTTTTTATGTCAAAGCATGTATGCATTTCGTGTTTTTCACCTTGGCCGAATCTTATTGGAATTGTTCATGATCATTTTGTGCTTATTTTTATTTTATTTCATGGTTTTTAGATTATTTTGTAATATTAGTAACATAGGGACTAAATTGCAAAATTTGTAAGAGTTTTTTTGACATTTTGGCTTGGTTGAGAGCTTTGTAAGCCATGAGATTTCTGATTTTTGTATTTGTAGACATGATTTAGGCATTTCTAACATTTTAGTGGGTCATTTTGCAATTTTAGGAAATTTAGGGACTAAGTTGCAAAAAATAAAAAATTATGCTTTATGGCTAAAAATGTTTGGTTAAACCTTTGTACACATTTTTGCCATGCTTTTTTTGTGATTTTTTTATGATTTGTTGTGATGTTTTGTGATATCTTTATATATAGGGTTAAAAATATAATTTTACAAAGTTTAAGGGTTATTTTGTAAATTCTAAAAATATACTTTTTTAAGGCCAAAGTGTTTGGCTGAAACTTTGTTGGTATTTTGCTGATTTTTCACGTATGATTTTTTGTGATTTTTCTAGGTTATTTTATTATGTAAGGGCTAAAATGAAAATTTAAAAAAGTGAAGGGACAAAATAGCAAATTTTCATATTTAGGGGGTAAAATAGATATTTTACTAGTTTTAGAGATTTCTATTATTTCTATGGCCTTCCGTAGGGATATAGAAAATTTTAAAACCTTTTATATTTTTTCGGTATTTTGAAGGATGTGAAATGTAATTTTAAAAAATTTAGGGGCTTGATTGTAAATTTTGCATTTTAAGTTAAACCGAAGATTTTAGCTTTTCCATTTAGACTAAATTCATCTACTTTTCATCATTTAAGGTCATTTTAAGGTCTATTAGGGTTACTGGGATACTTTTACATTGAAGGCATACCTCAGGGGCATTTTCATGATTTTCCTCACCGGGGTGTTTTTTTGCCAAAGGTGAATTTTTAGGATTCATTTAGCCTCTAAGGTCGTTTTAAGGTCTATTAGGGTTACAGGGATACTTTCACATCGAAGGTATATCCTAGGGGCATTTTGATTATTTGTTTCACTGGGATGCTTTTATTTTGAAGGTGAATGTTTATGATTCATTTAGCCTTCTAAGGTCGTTTTAGTATCCATTAAGGCTATCGAGATACTTTCATGTCGAAAGTACACCCTAGGGGAATTTTCATAATTTTCATCACTGGGATGCTTTTATGCCAATGGTGAATGTTTAGGATTCATTCGGCCTTCCAAAGCCATTTTAGTGTCCATTAAGAGTACCAAAATACTTTCATGTAGAAGGTATACCCTTGTCGCAATGTGACCTGGACACGAATCCTGACCAGCCTGACTTAAAATGGCTTTCGCTCCTATATTTGTTAAGTTTATCTTATATTCTATTATTTCTATAGGCCATATCATTATCATCATTTTCTCATT